>QGOA01001057.1:0-15316 GCA_003313075.1 Termitomyces sp. MG16
TGCTCAGGGATCAAAGATAAATGAATAGACATTGTTGTTGTGGAGTTGGATCAAGCTTATGTTTCCTGCCATGCTTTTGGCAGGCACACAAAACCAAATATTGAGTACGGCAATGAATTCGAGTTTGGAACAAGGATTAGACGTACACAGGATGATTTATCTACACAGAAAGAATTGTTGTACACAGAGTAGCAGGATTTACACAGAAGGAGTGACTGAAACAGGCAGGACGCGATATTCGATTGCATGAAGTATATATGGAGACAAGTAAGAGGGTATACAAGGTGGAAAAGGGAAAAGTTGATTACGAGGTGGAAAGACCCCACGAGAAGGTCCATCTGCTTTGTTGTTTTCAGAGGGTACCCATACAATTGAGACCCAAAGGGAATGGGACTGGAAGACATCCACTATTCGACGCAAAATGGAATTTTGCTGTGCGTTTTGAGATCGTCCTGCTGACAGAGCACCGACAACTCCAGAATTGTCCAACTTCAAGATCAAGTGGCAGTGTAAGAAGTTCATGGTCACCAACACCCAAACTGCCAAATCAACAGCAACTATTTCAGCCCAACCAATGTCTTGGCCATCGCCTTTCCAACCGGGTCACAATTCCCAAGCTAACCACTTGTCATTTATGACAAACCTGATACCCCACAAAGTCAACATGTCAACAGAAATCTCGAGGTTGAGGGGGTCCGGAGAGCGCTCAATGGTCGAACCACACCAACTATTTCTCAATATAGATCACCACCATGCTATGTCATCTTTGACAGCATTATTTGGGGCGAGTCGTACGAATCTGCTTTGAGTGTCTGCAAAACAAGCCCACAGAGCAAAGAGGAACAGGAGGTGGGATCTACCTCTAGGCAAGACAAGGCAGATGTGGTTGAGAGTGCCGATTAGGGACTCTGTCATCTTGAGTGTGACTGAATTGTTTGCATCCCACTCATCCAGCTTTCAAAGATATTTAGATATCTTTTTATCAGGAAGCTTGACTGTCCTAGCCGACAAAGACCACAAGAAACCAATGTAGACAAAGGATTTGTAGAATGGGGAATATTTGTCCAGTGCTCAAGGCCAGCCAAGTTCATCTGCAATGTCGCGAATAAGTGTCTCATCATAGGAATAAATGTAGGGAGGTGAAGAGGAGAGTGGGTATCTGAAAAATATGAAGTTATCCATCCATTTTAGAACATTGTTGATGCCCTGGTATTTGAAAATGCTAACCGCAGCATCTGCGACATGACCAAAGACACCTGGAGCAGAAGATGCTCCAAAGTTAAGGTGGAAATCATAGTGTACCATACTGTCAACAACAATGGTAAGTTTTAGCCAATCCTGCAGGTGTGTAGGAATGATGCAAAAGGCAGATTCCACATCAAAGATGGCCACTTGAGTTCCAGGAGGGGCATTGGCTACCAAGAGCCAACAAGCTGAAAAGGTACCCCAGTCGCAGAGGAAATTATCGGAATCTATGTAAGAATTTATTGATTGACCAGGATCATGGCAGGGATAAGAGAGATCAAGAGTGATTCTAAGCATGCCACCAGAACTAGTGATGACGTTGAGAGGTGCGGAGCGGAACAGTCCAAACAGCTGTTCTGCAACATGGAGATAGAATCCCAGAGAAACCCTATTAAGTGCCACTTCAGCAGAATACTTCAAAATAATAAAGGACCAAGCTTCAGAGGACCGAAAATGATTTGGAGGACAAAAAGACTGATCAAGAGCAAAAGAACTGATGCCAATATCAAAACCAGAACGGAGGCCTTTTGACACCTCCACAAAGAGATCCAGCACCCCAGCATCTTGCAAGGAGGACTCCCAACGATCTGCAATTAGAGGTGTGGACACGGGAAAAAGGTCCTCAAGCGGCATACAATTGTGCCCCATGAGTCAACGCTCCGCATAGGGAGCAAACATGGGTATGCATGCATTTTGTCCCTCTGTCAAAGGAAGAGATGCCGTTGAAGGCAAAGCACACGGATGCCCCAGAGGGTGTACGCCAAGTCTTGTTTTCTCAGCGGAGAAAACATGGGGCTGAATGGCATGAGGAGAGTTTGTGGTCGAGGGATCCACAGGACAAACATTTGGAACGAACAGAGGAAGACAAGGACAATCCAGATTTTGAGGGAGCTGACTTAGACCGAACAAGAAAGGACTCCATTTTGGCCAAATGATGGTCAAGGCTAGAGACCCTCTGAGCGTGCATAGTCACCACACATTCTTTCCAAATGTCACCCTGGAAAGTGTCCATACAAAAGGAGTGTGACTCACGCAGAAATAAAGCCCATAGGTGTTGGTCATAGTCCATGATGATGCTGAATTCGATTCACGCATTCAGACGCAATTTGAGTTGTTTGAAGTGGGTCGCAAATGAGTCCGTGATCATATTTGCCACGGGGCCTCCAGAACCCCCATCCAAACCAGTGCAAAGGTGAACCCACATGGCACCAACAAGATTGTCCGACGCAGCGGACCAATCGTCAAAACTGAGCTTAGACTCTTTGGAGGTGTCGAAGGAGGCACCCAGCAGATGAAGCTTGCCATTTGTGAAGACAAAAGAAGAATTGGGGGGGGGGGTTCTCGTGTTGCTCGACGACATGCTTCATCGGTGAGAAGATCAAGGGGAATGTACTCCAGCATGCCCTGTTCCAGCGCATGCACAACTTTATGGGGGTAAACCTTGTCAGACGAAGACAATAAGCGACCCATGGTGGGGGGTGCCCCATGCAAAACATGACCAGAGCCAGCACTGGGAGACACATGGCTTGCCTGAGGTGCAGGGTCTAACAGCAATACACCCGGTGGGCAGCGGGCAGAAGTGTCAGCTGGTTGCGTTGCTGCAGGGGCGATCCCTCCACCAACGTTAGAAGGATTCCCCTGAACATCACTGCCAGCCACGTTCCCTGGTAAATGTGGGGGAACACTATGCGAACTTGGAGAAGCTGGTATTTCACCTAGGGCAATGCCTCCAACAGGAGCAGAGGAAAGATGAGCAGCGTTACCTACACGGTCATGAACCACATGAATGTGCTGCCAGAGATCTATATGAAGGAGGTCAAACTCAAGTCTCAGAGCAAGGCGGGTAAGATAAACAAAAAGAAAGAAGGCAAAGAAAACAAAAGCACGAAGTTCGCAGCAAATAAGCCCTCACAGACGTTAAGGTAAGTGTCTTGGCCCGTGCCAATAAAAGAGAATGCTTGGTCAACAAAGTGCACCACATTCCAAGAAAAAGTGCAACATGTCAAGAAATGTGCACCACGCCACAAGAAATGCGCACTGCGTGAACAAAAAGCGCACTGTGCCAACAAAAATGCGCACTGTGCAAACAAAGAGTGCACCATGCATCACAACAAGCAAAGAGAAAGAAGTTCACCACTGCAATTGAGCTCCAGGCTGTGTGCCTGAAAGAGCTGCAGCAAAATAGAGTCAGTAAGAGTAATGACATGTTTTGCATCGCCCTCGGCCCCCCCCAGTAGAGCGCTGGGGGACGCTGTGCAATATAAATTATCAGGAGCTGACTCAGAAACCAGGAGTTTCTGCAAAACTGAGAGAATACGGACACTGCGAGGCGCAGGCCCAGGAGTACAAAAACGCCCAGCGTCTGTGAATACGGGGACAGAGGACTGCATATATGCGTTCATGACATTGGCCGTAATGACCTTGTGCTCATGATAGACCCGCAACCTCTTAGCAGGAGGGATAGGAGGTGAGCTGAGGTCAACCGAGCAGGCAGAAGGGGAACAATCTCTGCAAGTGCCCAAAGGCGCATCAGGAACAGCTTCCAGAGCGTCGATGTCCGGAACATCAGGATCTGTGCCCTGCAGGGGAGGAGAAACCG
This sequence comes from Termitomyces sp. MG16, assembly GCA_003313075.1. Classification (NCBI taxonomy): domain Eukaryota; kingdom Fungi; phylum Basidiomycota; class Agaricomycetes; order Agaricales; family Lyophyllaceae; genus Termitomyces; species Termitomyces sp. MG16. Next base: position 3,845 of record QGOA01001057.1, read on the forward strand.
CCACAGACAGCTCAGGAAGGCAAGGGGTCTTGAGATGTGAGCCTTGCAAGATCTTGGGGGAACTGAGATGCTTGCCCTGTCCATGAAGGATGGACAAGGGGCGCAGAGTACATGCCACAGGAGGGTTGGTGGACCTGGAACCCTGTCTGCAAGAATTATATTGACCAGCCATGGAAATATGAAAACATACAAAGAGAGTACTAATATGATGGAAGGAACAATTGAGACAAAGTACTAATACTAGTGTAACTCAAGAACAAGGAAACAGAGAGGTACTATAATGGAAAATAGCAAAAAGAGAATGAAGAAAACAAAAACAAGTGCAAAAACAAGTATCAATGTATGCACAGTGAGGAATCCCAGATGGTGGGTAGAATTCATGAGCTTAGAGTCACACTGACGTCATATATCAAAATACACCCCTCCTGCGTGCAGTGCCTGCCTTTGGAAGAGCACTAAAAACCCCCCAGTGGCTGAACAGGGGCGGGCTTTGAACTCATGACTTGGTCATTCATCACATGTTCTAGACCTTGGTGCAATGGGCCACTACTCCATTGCACCTCAAATTACAGCCATTTTCATAACATTAGGCCTCTTTGAGTTCTGCCTATTTAGTTGTTTGGTCTAATGTCTGTGATGCCAGGCTTGCTGCCGAAGTGTAACTACTGGGAGAATTACTATCACAACTATGGAGTTGCAAAATTTTGAGAAAAATTGATGCTTACAAGAGATCTGGTCCACTTTCTTCTGATCGGACTTCAGAGATCAGTTAAATAGTATTGTACTTAAAACTTCACATTTGTCATACAATACTGTTGAGCCTTGTTAGAAGGAAGCCAGGAGGCCAAGATGCCAAAAACAGGGAGCTGCAAAACTTTTGTCACAGTGTGGTCACAATGCCAGTTCGATCTCCGTTTCAGCAAATCATTACACCACTTTTGTTAGAAAATAGAAAATAGAAAATAGAAAATAAATTTCTAGCTACATTATATAATGTAATTCAAGTAAAAAAACCTTGCTGGGAAGCAATATAGATAAGATTATAAATGGAAAAGATGTCAAACAAGAGGAGGAATATCATAATGCAGACTATGTGACCCCAATGAGTGTTTATTTTGGAAAGCCTTCTTTCTGACTGCCACCCAAATATATCCTGCAAGCTTTATAGACTCCAAATGCCACAACTGCTGACCAATCCCCTGCTACTGCTAACATATCCATTCCCACTGATAACACCTCTGCCCCTGCTACTGACAATCCCATCCCACCACTGACTTATCTGCTCTTACTGTCACTCTGTCCCTGCTTCAACAAATATCTGCACAAACATCTCCATCACCCCCTCAACCATCTTCCATCCCTCTGCCAGTCTCTGCCAAGGACCCTCTCCCTTGTCGCAGCAAAGCCATGTAGGTTTATTGAAGTACGATAATACAAGTTTTAATAGACTGAAGTTCGAAGATAAGAGATTGTTAAAAGTACAGTAATGTACAAATGTGTACCTGAAGTTCGAAGATAAGAGATAGTTCAAACTTCAGGATACGAGTAGGCTTAAATAGATTTTTGATTGTGAGATATAAGTGGAGCCGATATAACATAAGAATATGTTTAGTAAGTATGTTAATTGAAAAGATTATAAAGCGTGTGTGGGCGTACGCAATGAATGACGAGAATATGATGCGTGTTACCGAAGTCAGACATTGTTTCCTTCGACACTCCCACTTGATGCGGATGGAGTGAGCACAACGCCAAGTTTAATACAATATTTCTCGAATTTTTCACAAGGTAAAGCTTTCATAAGGGTGTCTGCGATCATCTCATTGGTCAAAACTTGTTCCAACTTTATATCTCCTTTCGAGATACATTCGCGAATATAGTGATATCAAATGTCGATGTGTTTAGCTCATGAATGACAAACCGGATTTTTTGAAAGGGCGATACTCCCTGCGCTATCCGTATAGATAATAGTGGCGTCGGCTTGGCGGAAGTCAAGATCATTAAGAAGATTGCAAAGCCATACAGCCTCTCTAGTGGCATTAGAAGAGGCGATATATTCGGCTTCGACGGTTGAGGTAGCAACAACGACTTGCTTTTTTGATGACCAAGATATCATACTCCCGTCGAGACTAAAGCACCAGCCGCTCACAGACCTTCGGTCGTACTGGTCTTGTGCCCAATTGGCATCGCTCCAACCAATTAATTTTATATCATTGGACTGTAATCCTCCGAGTTGGAGACTAAGAGCTTTTGTGCCTTTGAGGTAGCGCAAGATTCGTTTACAAGCAGTAAGATGAATAATCCCCAGGTTATTCGGAAACTGCGCAACTTGACCAACGGTGAATTGTATATTGGGACGAGTCTGAGTAGCATATAACAAGGATCCAACTAGCGAAAGATAATTTAACCCATTAGAAAATGAGTTATACGCCTGACATTCAGCTGGGGTCGTTGGGCATTGTAAGGTTGATAGATGCTGGTTTGTGACTAAGGGAGTCGTAACGGGATGACAATCAGTCATGCCAAAGCGTTTCAGCATAGAATCGATATAAGAGGTCTGGTTCAGATAAATCACATGAAGATTGCGATTATGAACGACCCGTAGTCCCAATATATAGTGAATTTTGCTGAGATCAGTGATATCAAAGTTGTTTTCGAGGTCCTTTTTGAACAAAATAATACGATTCAGGTGTCTTCCAGCAATTGCCATATCGTCAACATAGACGAGGACCATTAAAACAATCTTTCCGTCAGATCGAAGGATGTATAGGCAGTCATCTCCGCGAGATTGCTTGAAACCCAGAGATAGAAGAACGTCGTGTAGTTTTTCTTTCCACTTACATCCAGCTTGTTTCAAACCATAGATAGCCTTCACAAGTTTCCAGTATTCACCATTACCCATCCCTTTTGGTGGTCTCATATAAATTTCTTCATCCAAATCACCTTCGAGGTAAGCGCCGATGACGTCAACTTGATGTATTTCATAATCAAGAGTTGCGGCTACCGTCAAGAATATTTGCAAGGATGTGAACTTTGCCACTGACAAGAAGGTATCAGTGTAGTCGATTCCAGGTACCTGTGAGAAGCCTTGGGCGATGATTTGAGCCTTATACTTCACCTGATTGCTGTGCTCATCAAACTTCTCTTTTAAGACAACTTTACTTCCGATTGCCTTTTTGCCTGGAGGTAAGCTGTCGACAATTTTAAACACACCTCGTTTAACTAGCTGATTATATTCAATGTCAATAGCGTTTCTCCATTCATCGGCATCGGTAGAGGTCAACGCGGTGTCAACATCAGGTCCAGATATTGCGACAAGAGCAGAATGTTCACTTCGTCCTTCATTAATATCTTCTTCAGTTTGAATATACCTTTTTGGTAATCGACATTCACGAGTGGATAGCGCTCAACTAGGCAAATTATCCCATTTCTTCGATTTTCGAGGGGCAGGAGGAGTCTCGAGCATTTCTGAAGTTTGTGTGGGAGTCACTGGACGTGATGGGTAAGTCAATTCTTCTGTAGGCGTGCTGCCTTCTGAGGCACTAGCATAGTTATCATCTCCTTTGGTTAGTTGACTTAAATCAGAGGGTTGAGCAGGTATAAAAACTTTCCGAGGTATGTCGTCATCTGGATATAACTCTGTATTGATCAAGTTATTGACTCTTTCAGATGTTCGCCGATCGGTGGCAGCGTCGACTTGAGCCAACTTGCTTGGTACGTTGTCCTCGTAAAATTGCATGTCTTGTGATGTAATTAACTTCCCATTCTCAAGGTCTTCGAGCTGATAACCTTTTGTTTCATCCGCCCACCATCCTAGCATTTGCACGTGTACTGCACGAGACTCAAGTTTACCACGCCTGACTTCCTTTGGAACATGAGCTCATCTGTATGATCCGAAAACTCGAAGATGTGATATGTCCGGTTTTTCACCAGTCCTACTCCATTCAGTATAAAGAATTTTACCTTTTAAAGCTGACGTCGGAGTGATGGACCGTATATATACGGCATACATGAAGGCTTCTCCCCAGTATTGTAAGTCCATTCTGGCGGCATGTAGCATGCTTCGAGTCATCTCCATTAGGACTGCGATTGCCTGCTCAGCAATACCATTCTGCTGAGGACAATATGGGTTAGTTGTCTCGTGCTTTATACCATTTTTAGCGCAAAACTCGTTCATCGCCGAGTTGATGAATTCTGTGCTGTTGTCAGTTCGAATGATTTTGACAAGTCGACCAGTGTGTCTCTCCAATCGGGCAACGACAACGCGAACTTCATTGCACGTTTCTTCCTTGCGCTTGAGCAGTCTACCGGTTGGATATCGACGGCTCACTTCAACAATCACAAGGGCATATAAATTGCCGTCCCAGGTGGGTACGTTCATTGGGCCTATCAAGTCGATTACCAAGAGCTCATTCAGTTCGTACTCTTTAGTGCTGATTTCAGGTAAAGGAGGTCGAGTGGACTTTCCTTCCATACAGCCACTACACAAACAATCGAACTCTCCAGGTAAAGTGATTTTTAGTCCGGAGACTTGCTGCTTATCAGCCATTACTTTGATCACCCTAGGACTAATGTGACCCAGACAACGGTGCCACAAGCGCATTGTCGATTCACTGGCAATGTATGCGGTATGTCTATTGAGTGTTCCGATGAACATGCAATCAATCTGATATAGAGTGCCGTGAGAGCCAATTAGATTTGCTTGCATAAATTCATGACCTTGCCAGGATAGACTAAGTCCAAAACAGAATCCATTGATCGTGGCACCCACGCACTGTAGTAAGCCAAGGCTGATGAGATTCGCACCAAGATTCGGGATGTGCAAGATATTATCAAGTTGAATATTGTTTGTCCCGTCAGTGACATTGGTGCGAATAGCTATGGATCCAATCCCAGCTACGGTAAGCCTGTTTAGACCACCTACTGAAATATATTGATTTTCAGCATCACAATACTTGAAGAACCATTCTCGGTCAGACAGCATGTGACAGGACGCTGCGCTATCAAACAACAATCCTGAAGGCATACCATTACCGGAAGCCATAAGTACTTTGCTGACCTCACGAGGCTCTTCATGTTTATTTACCGCTAGGTTAGCATTGCCGAGATTTTTGAATTTCTTCGGCTTTGGACATTTCGGACTCCAGTGACCCTTTTCTCCACAATTATGACAGATGTCGTCAGGCTTTGGTTCTCTTTTGATTTTAGGCTTGGTTTTCTTGGCGTTTCGAACATCTCATCGATTGCTCCCACTAGATGTGGCGTTATCTCGAACAGCAAAGACTAGAGTTTTTGAGGTTGAGCTTTCTTCCAGCATCATTCGTTTGTATACAAGTAACAGCTCGGTTACGACACCATTGAGAATAAGTGCGTCACCATGGTGGAGCAAATTTTGTTTGACCATTTTCCATGTAGGGATTCTGGGCAGGGATAGAAAAATCGCATTGATGATAGTATTGTTGTCAACTTTATGACTGGTGTCAATAAATCGTCGGCGTATATTAAGGTAGAAGCCGATATGATCAGAGATGGATGAGTGTCCATCCCATTTCTTGGCGTAAAGTTGTTGATAATAATAATGGATATTCATCCTACCCTGCTGATCAACGAAGGTTTTGTGGAGATGATCCTATAACTTCTTCGAATCTTTGAAGCCAATGATTGATTCACGCTGAGTATATTCGACGGCGTTTTGAATTAATCCAATGGCAGCGTCGTTTTTATTCAGCCATCATTCGTACTTTTCAACAGATTGCTCCCAGGCTACATAACCTTTCAATTGCATAACATCACAAAGTTTCTGGCCTTCCTTCTGCACAACCTTGAAAGGGCTATCGGCAGTAGGACAGGTAGTAGTTAAGCAATCGGGATAGTCGTCGGGGGGTTTTATAGGGCACTTGTCATGGCCAGATACTACTCCCCAAAGGGATTTGGCTAATAAGGCGGACTGCATATTGTCTGACCAAACGTGATAATTTGCACCATTGAACTTCGAGAACTGTAAAGTCTCAGAAGTTGATTTGTGGTCATTGGGGCCCATAATCTGTCGCAGCAAAGCCATGTAGGCTTATTGAAGTATGATAATACAAGTTTTAATAGACTGAAGTTCGAAGATAAGAAATTGTTAAAAGTACAGTAATGTACAAATGCGTACCTGAAGTTTGAAGATAAGAGATAGTTCGAACTTCAGGATACGAGTAGGCTTAAATAGATTTTCGATTGTGAGACATAAGTGGAGCCGATATAACATAAGAATATGTTTAGTAAGTATGTTAATTGAAAAGATTATAAAGCGTGTATGGGCATACGCAATGAATGACGAGAATATGATGCGTGTTACCAAAGTCAGACATCGTTTCCTTCGACATCCCTGGCTCAAGAAGACAGGCTCACAGCAGCTTCCAAAGTAGTTGGCTACTGATGCAACAGACCCAATCATTGAGTCAGCTTACTGAGAGATGCAAGGCAATGGAAGACAAGTGAAAATGGACATTGTATTATTGTGTATGATTTTTTTCCATTACTATAGATATTGCTACATTTTTGTCAACTATAGTATTACAAAAATGTAATGTAACTTTCTTCCTCTTTCTCATGTCAATGATGGTGGACTGGTCCTATGATCTTAGTGCAGCTGCTATTTCTTTTTGCTGGTATAGACATATTAATGTATCAAGCTGTATCCTCCTGTAACATTTATGCTTGAGACTTGTGGGGTCGCTTGGAATTTGTTGACAATCGATTAGGTAATGCCTTGCACTTCTTGTGGTTTTGTAATGCTGGCCTTCTCTCACCTTCAAATTGGACATTGCTATTATAAATGTCCTTATCTTGAAGAATGTTGAACACTCTTCTTGATACTTTAATTTAGGAGAACTATTACTAGGGCCATTAATTGGAGGGTCTGGATGGCCCCATCCTTTTTTTTGTAAGAGGTGGATGATAGTGGCATCTACCACTGCTACATCATCACCATATTTGTCATGAGTAAAATTGTCATAAGCAGAAGCTGATACATTTGGTTGAGATTTGTTGTGAACCATGGATCTATTGTGATGCTGAGGCTGTGGAGTGTGCAGTGAGTGCAAGACAGGGGGTCCCTCCTGTAAGTTAAGCAGTAGTGTGTATGGTACACTAGGTGACAGAGGAAGTGTAGGCCCCAGTTGCCCCTTCAAGTTGGCTGTACATCTGATGACTAAAGCAGATCCACCATCAGCGGCTCCATCATTAGTGATGTTCCTACTGTTGCCATCAACTACTACTGATGGTGTTGGCCTTTGTTTCTGATTTTTCCCTCTATTTTTGCATATAGCCTTATATGCTGCTGCTGCTGCCACATTTTTTTTACAATTAGCTCAGATGCCATACTCAGCAGCTACTGGCTGCTTGTGATGGTTGAGATAAACTGTCCAGCAAAAGGTGTCACCAGATCCATGCTGTCTTTGACAGTCTCTCTCCAGAAGTTTAGCAGATACAATAGCTCTGGCCAACCAAGATTATGAGGATCTTAGAATATCAGACCCTCTAGAAGATACCTTAAATGTATGAATTGCTGATCATTGGACCTCACTGCCTTGTAAGGAGCAGATTCATACCAGTAACTGGACACAATTTCTGACAAAGTGATCAGATGATGAGCAAAGGTGGAGAAAACTAAAATTCATTGTAATGAGTATTTAAATAGTCTCAAACAAGCATTTCTAATTCTGCCCAAGTTTGAAATATATTTTGTCCTGGATCTGCTGGTAATATTGGGAATCCATCCTTATCCAGATTAAGGATGAGGTCATGGCATGTAAGGAGGATGGGAGAAGTTAAATCATGGGGTGATTGCATATTGGATGGCATGTCTCTACCAAGAAGAGCAGACATGTAATCCATCATCTTCTTGTTGAGGTCACTAACAAGGTCAGAAAAGGAGTCTTGGAAGATAGGGCAGTTAGCATGAGTCAAGTATGACATATTGTCATGACTATAATTGGTGTCAAAATTATTTAAAGAATGATAGCACCACATATATTTTAATAGTCATGCCTTCATCTGCATACCAATCAACAACAGTCCAACTCAACATGTCCATCTCTTTAAATCAAAGCACATCTGCATTGTCTACACACTTCAAACCATACTTTTGGGCCTTTCTGAAGAGACAACTATTAGAAAGTGGAATCAAGCGAATGGATGTACAATGAATAGAGGATGGATGAAGTATCAACTTGCATTAAATTTCTTGTGGATTTTTTTTTACTCCATTTTGCTGCTATTTTCTACAAATAACTTTCCTCCTGCAGTGTGAGTTGATGCATAACATTTTTGACAGCCACATTATATTGTGCAAATGCCTCCAATCCCAAGGCATTGTGATCCTTACTCCTCAACAAGTTTTGGATCTCCTTGTTTATCTCCTTTGCCATTGTCTGCTAAACAATGTCTTGCAGTAAAGTTTTTAGGAGCATCTTTGAATCTTTATGCTGATAATAAGAGTGTCAGCAATTCTTGATATACTGGACAACCTTTTATTTAAGCAAATAATGTCAAGTTCTTTGCAATGAGTTGCTGTATCTACTTTGATTCTCTGCCCACTCTTCTTCTGTCTTTAGCTCTGTCCTCTTAGTGGCCCAGTAGTTGAAGATATCTATTAGAATTTTATTCTTCAAGATAGCAGTTCAAGCTTAAAGAGTAGTTGAGAAGCGGTAGAATTTCTTGTATGGTTCAAAAATAGATCTCTCTTCTGCTGTATATAAATATCAGTTTCACTCACCTTTTCTTTGATGAAAATATTGGTTTAAAAAGCTAACTCAACTCTAGAAAACCTTGTATGGTTTGAAGCAAGGTGGTTTTGATTGATACTGGACTTTTAATGGCATGTATTGATAGGACTCTACACAGGCTAAGCATATCAATAGCAGGCTTGGCATTGGCTCTGGGCACCTTGCTACACTCATTCTAAACTTAGCACACACAATTTATCTATTTTAGACCTTACCCATAATAGGCTTCTACTGAGACTGAGCACATCAAAGGGCACACTACAGGTCTATGGACACAGGCCATACTCAAGACCCTAGCAATCCTCTCAGACACAAAAAACCACGAACCTTAGCGCTCAATTATAGGCACTATTTATCAGTCTAAACCACCACTACTAAGCCTTCAGCATATACCACTTATTGACCTTGGAGGATTAGGAGACCAAGGACTCAGAGTGCTAGCACAATGGCAGGGACACAACTTTGACCAAACTCTGATCAGTTTCATAAAGAGGTTAGCATTAGGCATTGCCATTGGACGAGGCACTTCAATTAGAAGTTTAAAGAATCAGTAGTGACGGAACAGGATATACTCTAGCCCAACATTTTATTCATCAAGAAATGATACCAGGTTTAGCACTGACAGCAGAACTCATGGCATCTGTTGAGGATTTTCTGACCATACTCTGCAAAGGCCTGGCCAATCGGAATTACACTAAAAAGTGAGCAGACTCATACAAAGTTTAAGTCAATTTAGAGTTGCTGTGGCCAATGGGCTATAATGCTGTTAGTTGCCATTGCCCTATATGTATTGGTCACCATTGACAGGTCACCGTTATTTACAACCATGAGGAGAGGCACTAATTGGTAGCGCTGTGAATGGACTTATTTTAAAAATATAGTAGCACATAGTATAAAAGATAGCTACTCTGGATGTACATAACAACAAATCGTAACCGCTTGAGCACCCAGTTACACTTAGCATTCAAATTGCGCTAGCTTTCCCTGACTTTGTCACTAAGTCAGATGCTAGCCTTGTTTAACTTGTCTTTATTGTTTATGGTGCCACCTATAGGCACATTACGCTGCACTACTCATCTTTTCTTCTATATCTCTATGTAAACTACGACACTTACCATCTGCTAGGTAGCACCCAAGATGCTATTATCTAGCATGTCATTCTATCACCTCTGTCCAAGCACACCAGGACTCTGTCAGGACTCCTCATAACTATGCACACCAAGCTGTCAGGTTCCACTGAGTCAGGGGCTTTCTGGGAAAGCAATCGCCCTTACAATGCGGACTTGACCCACGGATACTCGGGTGTCTGGAACTCCGGAGCTAGGACTCCGGGGTTCAAGACGTGGACAGGGAAATCCCAGGAGAGGGGACTTAGTCCGGGGGTTTTGGGTGGTGGTAACTGGGGAGTTCGGGTGGGGGTCGAGTCGTGAACCAGAGGTTCTAAGACGAGACCAAGTTAGTAAGTTAAAGTCGCGAAGTGCGTACCAGTCTTAGAGCACGCGAATATTCAAGCGTGCCAGTCAAGCGTGCCAGTCAATGCGTACCAGTCAAATAGAGGGCACGCAACAATCCAAGTAAAGCAAAGTAACAGTGTATGTAATATCAAGACTGGCGAATACAACAGGGAACTATGCTATAAGTACTACGGGACCGGGTCTCGGGGTTCCGGGGTGTCTGGGATGGGTTCCGGGGGTCATTGAGTAGCGGCAGGGGCTGTATACCGGGATTGCGTGTGTGGGGCGCGCGATCAATTGGCACGGAGGGAGCCGTGATGCGTGATGCGTGATGGCCGGGAACGAGTCGCGTGATCCGATCGCTGATCGGGGCCGGTGGCGGCTGATGGCGGTCCTTGATGCGCGTGATGGCGGTGTCAGCGGTTGTGACGGCGGGGCGTGTCCTGTAGGGTCGGAGGGAGGGTCCCGGATGGTGTTCCGGGGGTGTCCTGGGGTGGGCCCGGAGGGGAGGGGTCGTGACATCACCCCCCCTCAGCGCCGAGACTCTCGAGGCGCGCGTAGCCGGTGGTTCGGACCGGGGGTCAACCGTGGGATCTGGCACCTGACCTGCCACGTATCGAAAAAAATTTCACCATCAAGTTGAAACATGTCGCGTACGCCAAGCCATTCCCTGACGCCCCCGCAAACCAACGAGGTCGCGCCCCTCATGGCCTGGGAAGCCCGGGACGCGCGATACCGAGCCCGCCAAGACCGGGAGCGCGTGGCGGTGCTTGTGCAGCAACATGAGTGGTTCCCGCGCTGCTCGCTTGTCGCTACTGACCTTCCTTTTTCAGAACAACACAACACCACTGCCCTGGAGGCGGGTCCCAGCTGGCTCCCGAAATCTGTTTCCGGGGCGGGTTCTAGTCGTCCTGCGCTGACCTTCGTGCGCATGACTGTCCGTCCTCCCCGTCCGCAGCCCCCTTCCCATCCTAGATTGCCTGCCCCCCGCTTTCGTCGTTCTGGGATGGGGATAGGGACCATGTCGGAGGTCCCGGAGAGTCAACGCGTTGCGTGGGCAGATGCAACGCAGGATCTGTTTGTGGAGGCCCTGGAGAGGCTCCGGGGTCTGCCTACCCACGCCTGGTGCGTGAACAACGGACCGGTGAGTCGTTTTCCTACCTCTGATCCCTCTTGCTGACTCCGGTGTAGTGCTTGCACTGCGCTTGTCGAGTCGTGCTTTGCACGTTCGAAGTTCCGGGCTCCTCGTC
>QGOA01001060.1:0-18804 GCA_003313075.1 Termitomyces sp. MG16
GTACCTCCTTGCGAGCTCCGTGTCGCAGAAGGGTAACTTCACGTGGGCTGGCCAAGTACGTCGTCTTTTTCTCTCCTTTCCCGCCGCCCAATTGATCTTGTATACAATTCCAGACATTCGGTGACAACTTCGCCTCAGATGGGCGACCAATCGGCGACATCAACATCACCACCATCGCCTGCGACAGCAACACCAACCTCTGCACGGTCCCCGTGCCCGCGCCGTCCTACGCGCTGATATACCTCACCGACAGCGCGCTAGACGAGGCAGGCGGCGCGGCGACGCAGACGTTCGCGACGACTGTGCATACGCGGTTCAGGAACACCGCGACGGTCGACCAGGCCGTGCTCGCGACGTCGAATGGTGGGTATGGGAAGAAGGTGGGCAGCACGAGTGCCGGGAGTAGCAGTGCGGCGCTTAGTGGGAGGACGAGTAAGGCTCCTGGGCTGGTGTCGGTGCTGGCGCTGTTGGCGGGGTTGGGGGCGTTGCAGAGGGTAGTGAGGAGGTAATGAGGGTTTGCATATTTTTTTTTAATTTTTAGAAAGGGTTCTATGGAGTGCATCGGAGTGAGCTCTTTTTTTCCTTCTTTTTTTTTTAAAAAAAATTTATGTATTACAGATGTTGGTGTCACCAACTAACTACTTAGAATCTGTCGCTACAAGTCTGGCTTGTGTTGTGTTTTATTACATACCTACTTTATACTGTGGACAGTGGCCAAGTAGCTTATAGACCATAAATACTGTGGAAGATTGCTTTGTTCTGATGCTCGTGTCTCGGTTCGACTATTATTATACACAAAACACACCCAAGAATCCCCAGCAGAAGGTACAAGCACAGCAAGCCACTAAACTTGAAGACACATTACAAGAAGCATGAGCCAGGATTTGAAGATATGCTCCATAAACAAGGTTAAAGAATGGCTGAGTGCAGAAGGATTCATGGATGCACCAAGCAGCCCATCATTACACTGGACATGAAAACTGTTTGCAAGAGCCCGTCCATGGGATCGCTCAACTTCTGATACTCCTTGTCCCACGACGGGAACGATATTTCATCGATTCGGACGCAATCGATGCCAACGCCGGAACGAGTCCTATGCAAGGCTGTGCAGCAACACTGCAAACAGCAACATCCTGGTGTTCACGAGGACCCAGAAGCACCGTCATCGTCATATAAGCCTTAAAAGACCCCGCGCTTGCATTCAGCAGATTCGCAGCGACGGTCTTCAGGTTTCCCTCTAGCTCCGGCACGATTACCTTTGCAAAGCGCCTGATCCCCAGACTAAGATTTTACGGGCAAATCTACAGAAGGGACGGCGCACTTTGGCAACACGTTTCCGATTTCCATCGCGATGAGGACTGTCGTCCAAGGCGACAAACGAGGATTATTGTGTGCGAGGAGAACTGATAATATAGCTCTTCATGCATCTCTTTCGCAGGAACGGTGGTTGGGACGGGGGAGGCAGAGATACTGGGCGAAGGGACGAGATGTGCAAGCTTTGCATATAGTACGATACGATGGTCTGGCTCAGTGGGTTTTCCGGTCACGACGAGCTCGCGACTGCATGAGAAGTGAACTCCGAGCATCGTCAGGTATGAGTGTTAAATATTTATGACGCCGGCGCGGGTCGAGGATTTGCTGGTTTGGCGCTGTTAATAGTCTGCATAAGTATGCGGCAGGATAGAGCAAGGACGGTTAGTCAGTTTATACTCCTAGCATGGTACGATTTACAGAATAGGCATTAGGGATGACAAGGGGTCAAGGCGTGAGAGTCTAAGTAGTAAGGATTCGATTCCAAACTTCAGTTGTAAGGTTGATTTCTCACGCCCATCTTCAAGTGCACGTAAGTCATTGCCAGAATTCAATTTGCACCATGCAGAGTACAGGTCTTTCGAATCATCGTGGACTGAGGCTTCTCTCCCTCGGTAGGCTGGTTCTTGACATTCATACTTTTCATTGGGTCTGACACACTACCACAGATGACGGGGGTATCCGTGGCCTCTCCGAGCTTCTAATCATACAAGAGTTTATGAACAGGATTAGGTTCATCAACAAAGCTGACGTAGTACCTAAACCTTGCCAGTATTTTGATATGATTGGTGGTGTCGGAACGGGAGGGTATGTGCCATACTAAATTCTCTTGAGTAGTTTTTCAGGTTTCATCTTCCAGACTTATTGCATTGATGCTCGGACGTCTCGAGATGCCGATTGATCAGGCCATCGAGAAATATGTTGACTTTTCATCTAGTGTTTTCTCAGATGTGAAGTGGCACAACAGCAAAGCAAAGTTAAAAGCCTCGGTCTTCAAGACTAAGATGGAGGCAATGATTGAATCTTCTGGAATCTCACGAAATTCTCTACTGCAAGATGTTGATTTTCAAATTTGTAAAAGGTATGTGTGTTGTTCTTGTGTTAGTAAGAAAATAACATGTAAATTTCTAGTTTTGTTGTGGCACTTCCATTTTTTAATATGACACCACGACTTTTTCGCTCATATACAGTGGGTGCAAATCAAGGCTATAATTGCACTATTGTAGAAGCAGCACGTGCAACTACTGCTACTCCTGGACTTTTCAAGCCTGTGTCCATAACTGATGGAAGCCTTGAAGAATCTTTTATTGGTGGTAATTTAGGATTTAACAATCCTAGCAAACTTGTTCTTGAAGAAGCAGAATTTGTGTTTGGTCATTTTGCACAAGTGGCTTGTCTTGTTAGCATAGGTGCTGGAAAAGTCAGCCCTGTTTCTTTCCAGCATTCTCGTATGAGGCACATATTAGCTATTGTCAGCAAAATTGCAACTGATAGTGAAAAAGCTGCTGAAGAGCTGATGGGCCAATATAAGCACATTTCTAATGTGTTTTTTAGGCTAAATGTTGATCAAGGTCTGCAAAACTTCCCTATGGATGATTGGAAAAAGATGTCAGAAATTAAAACACATACTCAGTCTTATTTGCAAGGAATTACTGTTGCACATCAAGTTGATGGCATAGTGCAGGCTTTGAATATTAGTTCTTGTAAATTTTCTATAGGAGATCTTAGAGGATCCTTGCTGCCCAAGAATCTTCCAAAAACTTTTATAAAAAATATTTATCAGATTCATAGTCCTACTCCAGTCTTTATAGGAAGAAAAGATATATTGGAAAAATTAAATAAATACTTTGCTACAAATTCCACTTCTCATATGCAGAGAAGATATGTTTTGCATGGTTTAGGCGGAGCTGGAAAGACACAAATTGTTTTGCAATTTTTGGAAATATATAAATCAAGGTGAGTTTGATATAAAAATCTCATTATAAGATATTTTTAATAAATAATTTAGATTTTCCCTTATATATTTCATTGATGCAAGCTCAAAAATGCTTATAGAAGAATTTTTCAAGTTTATTGCTAGTCAAACAACAACTTCTGAGTCTAGCTTAAATACTGGTTTAGAATTGCTTTGCTATAATCCAAGAGAGTGGCTATTAGTTTTTGACAATGCAGATGATCCAATGCTTGATCTTCAGCCTTTTTTCCCACCATGCCAACATGGAAACATAATTATTACTACAAGAAATAAGGAATGTGCATTGCATGCACCTCAACACAATGATAAAATTGAAAATTTATCTGAAGAAGATTCAATTGCTCTTCTTCATAAAATTTGTGGCAAATCAGAGTTTTCATATGCAGAAGCTAGAAATCTAGTTCAAGAACTTGGGTTTTTTCCTTTAGCTATTGTACAAGC
This sequence comes from Termitomyces sp. MG16, assembly GCA_003313075.1. Lineage (NCBI taxonomy): Eukaryota > Fungi > Basidiomycota > Agaricomycetes > Agaricales > Lyophyllaceae > Termitomyces > Termitomyces sp. MG16. Next base: position 3,728 of record QGOA01001060.1, read on the forward strand.
TGGTCGTTATTTGTTTCAAGAATCATGGTTAGGATTTGCTCAATATATTGACAAATATAAATTAAATAAAAAGAAATATCTAGAACAAAATACAAAACAACATATTGATAGTTATTCACAGTCACTTTACTCTACATGGAAAATCAGCTATGACAAGCTTTCAATACCTGCAAAGACATTACTCAACTTTTGGAGTATTTGTTATTATGACAAAATACCTATTGACCTCTTGCAAAGAGCATGGAATATTGTAAAAATACAAAAAAATAATCAGATTTTACAGCTTCAACATATCTTGACATTATTTCTTGATGATGAAGAGCAATGGAATGACAAGCTAGTAGATGAAACAATTCATTTGTTAACATCATATTCATTAGTTGAAAAAATTGGAGAAAATCTGATAACAATGCATCCTTTAGTTCAAGAATGTTGTCATGAGTTTTTAACAAATGAAGAAAAGAAGAGATTGTATGACTGGATATCACAAATATATCAGTATTTAGGACAAGAGGATTTTGATTATAATGATGTTCAATTGTTGTTACCTCATGTGAGAAAATTGCAAAAAAACACATCAATAGGGTTAGAAGTTTTAAAGGTATTCACAAGATTACTATATATAGCAAGACTATGGATTGATGCAATTGATCAAATAAAAAAAGTTATAACTGCTATTGAAGATACAGAAGATGGAAATCTTTACAAATGGAAAAATATGTTAGGAGATGCATTGCAGAATTTAGGAAAGCTTCAAAAAGCTGAAGAAATACAGGGACAAATTTTAGCTACTCAGCAAGCAACATTAGAAAACAATCACTCTGATGTTCTTGAAAGCATGAATAATCTTGCAGTCACTCTACAAAAAGCTGAAAAACTTCAAGAGGCTGAAAAACTACAGAGACAAGTCTTGGCTACACAGCAAGCAGTATTAGAAAATAATCATCCTGATACTCTTTTTAGCATGAACAATCTTGCACTCACTCTACAAAAAACTGGAAAGCTTCAAGAGGCTGAAGAAATACAGAGACAAGTCTTGGCTGCTCAGCAAGCAGCATTAAAAAATAATCATCCTAATATTTTTTCTAGTATGAATAATCTTGCAAATATTTTACAAAAGGCTGGAAGGCTTCAAGAAGCTGAAAAAATACAAAGACAAGTCTTGGCTTCTTGGAAAGCAGTATTAGGAAACAATCATCCTAATACTCTTTCTAGTATGAGTAATCTTGCAGGAATTTTACAAAAGGCTGGAAAGCTTCAAGAAGCTGAAAAAATACAGAGACAAGTCTTGACTACTTGGCAAGAAGCATTAGGAAACAATCATCCTGATATTCTTTCTAGTATGAATAATCTTGCAAGCATTTTACAAAAAGCTGGAAAGCTTCAAGAGGCTGAAGAAATACAAAAACAAGTTTTAGCTACCCAGCAAGTAGTATTAGAAAATAATCATCCTGATATTCTTTCTAGTATGAATAATCTTGCAAACACTTTGCAAGAAGCTAGAAAGCTTCAAGAAGCTGAAAAAATACAGAGACAAGTCTTGACTACTTGGCAAAAAGCATTAGGAAACAATCATCCTGATATTCTTTTTAGTATGAATAATCTTGCAAGCATTTTACAAAAAGCTGGAAAGCTTCAAGAGGCTGAAGAAATACAGAGACAAGTCTTAGCTACTTGGCAAGCAGCATTAGGAAACAATCATCCTGATATTCTTTCCAGTATGAATAATCTTGCAGGCACTCTACAAAAAGCTGGAAAGCTTCAAGAGGCTGAAAAAATACAAAAACAAGTTTTAGCTACCCGGCAAGCAGTATTAGGAAACAATCATCCTAATATTCTTTCTAGTATGAATAATCTTGCAGCAATTTTACAAAAGGCTGGAAAGCTTCAAGAAGCTGAAAAAATACAGAGACAAGTCTTGACTACTTGGCAAGAAGCATTAGGAAACAATCATCCTGATATTCTTTTTAGTATGAATAATCTTGCAGGAATTTTACAAAAGGCTGGAAAGCTTCAAGAGGCTGAAGAAATACAAAAACAAGTTTTAGCTACCCGGCAAGCAGTATTAGAAAATAATCATCCTGATATTCTTTCTAGTATGAATAATCTTGCAAACACTTTGCAAGAAGCTGGAAAGCTTCAAGAGGCTGAAAAAATACAAAGACAAGTCTTGGCTACTTGGCAAGCAGCATTAGGAGACAATCATCCTGATATTCTTTCTAGTATGAATAATCTTGCAGGCACTCTACAAAAAGCTGGAAAGCTTCAGGAGGCTGAAGAAATACAAAGACAAGTATTGGCTAGTTGGCAAGCAGCATTAGGAAATAATCATCCTAATACTCTTATTAGCATGATTAATCTTACAATTATTTTAAAAAAAGCTAGAAAGTTTCAAGAAGCTAAAAAAATGCAGCAACAGGTTCAACAGCTTCTAGCCCTTCAGCAAGCAGTATCAGAAAACAATTATTCTAATAATTTCCTTTTTATAAACCATCTTTGGAATTATTTTAAGAAGGCTGTTAAAAGTTGAAAAAATATAAAAGATCGAAAATTAAAAACAAACAGATTTTTAGTATTTTATAAATATCCATGATTTTTTTTGTAAATATATTATAAAAATATCATTATTTCATTCTTATTAAATCACACATCTTAGTACAATATATTTCAGAGCACATCAGTGATTTCTGGAGAAGCATCTATTAGAAACAGAGTATATGATTTCTAACAAGTGTTTTTTCAAAAACTTTAATAAATATTTCCTAATTATTTGAAATTTCTTTATAAAAAATTTTGTTTCATTTAATACAAACTATTAAACATATTTATAATATATAAGATGATTCCTAAGAAATTAATTGAGTAAGTAAAGCTTGCTAAAATTAGTCAGATTTAACTATCCTCTAAGAATCTCTTTATAATAGGACAACTGTTTTGTGGGAATGATAAAATACATGCTTAAAAGAATTTGAAAAAAAAAATTCAAGAAAAATTTAATTTAGCTTACAATCATACTTTAAGAGTTGAGAAAAACTGAGGCCTTAAAAAAAGTGAGGTTGAGGCTGAGATCAAGCATTGATTTCTATAGCCCAGATCACACAATAGAACCAGAATAAATCTTAGATTATCCAGTACTAGGTAGGAAGCACAAGAGCAGAAGCTTTTGTAAGCTTTAAAGAGTAATAAATCAGGGTTGTTACAGAACCAATGATGACATGAACATTAAAACAGTCAATTGTGATACCACCATGAACATCTGCACAATACCCATTTGGTTAGATTTTTTATAACTGGCTGGGACTTGTTAGGTTTGTGAGAACTTGGTTAGTCACATTTTAGGACAAAAATACATGTTGAAGTCTATGTTTGAATCTGGAAGCATTAAATGCAGACACCCAGCGACAAAGCGACAGGAGACCTATTTATTGTTCTGCACGCCTCGGTGTATCTCTGCCTCTATAACGACCACCTTTATAGCATAGAATTCATGATGCAGTCTCCTCTTCCAATTTTGCTTTCTTTGCAGCACTCTGCAACACCGGTGGGGCCTGTTTCCCTCTAACTCCAACATCCGGGCCTCCATCCGGCTCTACCACCCTCTTCCTCTTCTCACCCACCACTTCTGACTGAGGTTCCTTAGCGGTATCATCCTTTGTCTCCCTTCCCTCGCGACCACCTGCGCGTCCTCCCCTCCCACGGCCACCACTGTCCCTACCGCCTCCACGCCCTCCCCGACCTCGAGATCCGCCACGCCCGCACCCGCGCCTACGACCGTTTGAACCGCCGAACGTCGATTCAAGGACAGATTTTGCGCCGTTTTGCGCACGTTTGATTTGGAAAGCTTTTTCTGTAGTTTGTGTCAAAAGTAGGGCATTAGTGTCCAATCTATTTAGCTCGAACGAAGCGGAAGATAATGGGAAGATGAGCAAATGCAGAAGCCAAAAGATGAAAAAGTAGCAAGCGCAAGTAAAAATGAACGTTTAGACAACTAACTTACCATCGGGAATACTCCATGTCACCTCCTTCAAGTTCAATGTCTTGATTGTATCTTTCACAATTTGAACTTCCTCCTCGCGCGTATACTTAATGTACGGTGCGCGGCCGCCGAACTTCTCTTTGATCGGGTTCTGTGATAACAATGACGTTAAGAAAACAAGAGACCAACTTCAGACGAACAGCGTACCTTGATTTCAGACCACGGCACATCGCCACCACATCCCTCAAACTTCATCGTCGCACCCTTGACAAACAATACGTCCTCCGCCTTGACACTTCCAACGCCCTCCTCATTCTGCTGGATCAATAATTTTGTACCCATAAACTCCAGGTACACGTCTTTCTTCTCAGCCAGGGCGCCAGAACCGTTTTTGTTTTGCGCGTTGGAGGACTTGGCACAGGCCATCTCGCAAAAAAACTGCGTCCGTTGGACATGACCTCGCGGCGGTGGTTGGTGGACTTTCCTGTTAGTCCTTTTTCTTTGATCTTCATCTCACAGTAGGCTTCCCTGAAACGTGGAATTAGATTATTTAGAGTCTTTAAATTGTAGAATGAGTCAAGAGAGGATGAAAAGTGACCTACTTGCTCATAATCAAGAGCTCCTTGACCTCGAATGTAGGCTTGGGGTCTGCCTTGAGGAACACATCGAAAGTCGCAAAGTCTGCCAACTCTGCAAAGAGAGAGTTCTAAGAACAGCGTGAACTCCAATCTGAAGCATTGCACGTGAAGGAAACGTACTTTGAACGTCTTGTCCCCCATGTGCCTCCGCATTGGTCCTCCCATGCTTCCTAAAGAAATCTTTCAACCTCTTCTGTAACGTCGGTTCTTCGTCTTGGAACCCTTTCTATGCCCACCTCATACATGAACAACGTGGAGCACAAAAACAGATGTTGAATACGCACTGCGTACATGCTCTGCTCAAATCCCCCTTTGGATTCCTGGACCTCTGTATGACGACGAACACGCTTGCCTTCTGCATCTACTTCGAGGAAGGTGCTGGTGCGCAGGGCTGAAACGAGTCCATACCGCTTGCAGAATAGTCGCGCATGCATTTGAAGGATGAGACGTTTTCAGTGGGGACCCAATGATCTGGGTCTTTTGTGCAGTGTCCACATAAATCTGGCATAGGTAGTGAGTTAGTTGGGGAAGACACGCATGAAACACGTTGAAAATCGTGTGCTGGAGAACGGGAAGTAAACGGCAAGATGAGGCACTGCGGACTGAGATCGCCGAAGAGATAATGCGTGGACACTGTATTTCCTATTCACAATACATGTATTTGTTGTTGAGATTATTATTCAGAGACTAACCTATCATTTCAAAGGTTTGCATTGCATTAAGGTCACCACGGTCGCTTACAGACCAAACAAGGATACATACGGACTCAGCTCTCTGTGGCCATCTATCCCACCGGCACCACAACTGTTGCTGCTGCTGCCGCCAACTGCATATGACTCCACCGTCCTCACCTCGCCTGTTGTACCCAGTGGTCTCGTCAAACAATTCAACTCCAGAGCAGTGCCAAACTCGACCCTGAAATGGATTGTTCACTGGTCTCTCCATAGAAATGTCCGTGGTCAATCAAATCTGTGAGTATGGTTCTACAAATTTTGTACGAGGCTCACAAACCTCTTTAACATCAGTGGGCACAAACTCGTCGGTCAACTTGTACAAATATCCTTCCCAACTTACGATTGTAATTAGCACCCTCCTTCAGTTCCCTTCCTCAATCTCATGGCAAACCTCCAAGAACGCTCAGCGCGGGTCAATATACGTGTAGGTGGTAACACCCAGGAGACGGCTCGCATGGTCGACAGCACTCTGGACGGAAAAATCGTTGAAAAGAACATCACTGGTGTTTCTAATCCTGTACGTCCTTCATTCAATCTTACATGTCCAGCATCGTGCTGATATGGCTTCTACTCAGATACAATACCGCCACTCATATATACTACCGAACACCTTTCCATGATCCACTCATGTCAATGTTCATTGGTTCTGAGCTGAATCGATCGACCTGTCGTTCAACGATAGAAATGTCTCCCTTTCCTTTTCCAGGACACCGCTACGAGGCTCGCCATCGCAGACAAGGGCTATCAAACCTTCGGTGATCACCTAATGGGCATTACGAACTCGATCTTGTACCAACGTCATCAGCATTTCACTGTTGTGAGACTGTTCGTGGTCTCGAAAGGATTGGTTGGCTAACATGATACATTTGACAGTACGGACCTTCCAACTACTTTCAAGACTTTCGGTACTTGTGTTCTTGAAGACATGGCGATCGCTAACCTTCCTGGGCAAAATCTGCTCGTCGGGCCCAATCCTGGACGACTGAACAAGTATGGAACACTGGCTTCGTATCGGCCTACAGCCAAAATTTAGCATTACTCTCTGTCGAAAAGTACGTCTCTCCCTTCTTTCTTTCCTTCTTTCCACACTGACTTTTCCCAAAAAAACAGCTACCCAACAGACAACTGCGCTGCGCAATTCAACGCGGGCGGAACAATTCAAGTTCCCCAAGAAATCTTCCCCAACTTCCGAAGCCATACCGCGCAGTACTCCGGCCACAGCAAAAGTTCCTCCACTCTACGAACTTTGCGATGCAGAATGGGAAGCGGCTGTATATGATGGAGACCAACACGGGTTCGTGTGGTGGGTTCCCGGGGATCAGCGATGCGTTTGGATCAGCATTATGGGGTCTGGATTATGCATTCCAGATGGCCTTTAATAATTTTGCGGGCGCAATGGAACATGTTGGTGGGCAGAATGTGTTTGACAATGTACGTCTCGCCTTTCGTCATCGAGTCCATGGGAAATTATCAATTCATAGTAATCATTAGCCGTTCCCCCCGCCTCCAACTAACCAGTCAACATTCCATCAATGGACCGTTGGACCCACATACTACACTGCCCTCGTAGCTGCCGAGTCTCTTGGTCCTTCGAACAATACACAGGTCCTCGATCTCGGCGCAAACGGCGTTAACGACTTCACGCCCTGCTATGGATTCTATGAGAAAGGAGCACCCGTGCGTGTGGGGTGCATCAATTACGTTACAGACCCCTCGGGCGCGAACGATCTGAGCGTACAGATTGCGATTGGGGGATCGGGCATTGAGCAGCCAAATCAGAGTCCAGCGAGTGTCAAGGTCAAGTGCGTAGCACTTCTTTGAATGACAAGATGCTGATACTCGGTGGATAGGTACCTCCTTGCGAGCTCCGTGTCGCAGAAGGGTAACTTCACCTGGGCTGGCGAAGTACGTCGTCTCTTTCTCTCCTTTCCCGCCGCCCACTGATCGGGTTTACAATGACAGACATTCGGTGACAACTTCGCTTCAGACGGGCGGCCAATCGGCGACATCAACATCACCACCATCGCCTGCGACGGCAACACCAACCTCTGCACGGTCCCCGTGCCCACGCTGTCCTACGCACTGATATACCTCACCGACAGCGCGCTAGACGAGCCAGGCGGCGCGGCGACGCAGACGTTCGCGACGACTGTGCATACGCGGTTCAGGAACACCGCGACGGTCGACCAGGCTGTGCTCGCGACGTCGAATGGCGGGTATGGGAAGAAGGTGGGCAGCACGAGTGCCGGGAGTAGTAGTGCGGCGCTTAGTGGGAGAATGAGTAAGGCTCCTGGGTTGGTCGGTGCTTGCGCTTTTGGCGGGCTTGGGGGCGTTGCAAAGGGTATTGAGAAGGTAATGAGGGTTTGCATATATTTTTTTAACTGTTAGAAAGCGTTGCATTGGAGCGCATCGGAGTGAGCTCTTTTTTTCCTTCTTTTTTTTTTTATTTCATGTATTACAGATGTTGGTGGCACCAACTAACTGCTTAGAATCTGTCGCTACAGGTCTGAATTGTGTTGTGTTTTATTATATACCTACTTTATACTGTGGACAGTGGCCAAGTAGCTTATAGAGCATAAATACTGTGAAAGATTGCTTTGTTCTGATGCTCGTATCTTGGTTCGATTATCATGATAGATAAAACACACCCAAGAATGTCACCAGGAGAAGGTAGAAGCACAGCAAAGCCGCTAAACTTTATGACGCACATTACAAGAAGCATGATCCAGGATTTGAAGATATGCTCCATTAACAAGGCTAAAAAATGGCTGAGTGCAGAAGGATTCATGGATGCACCAAGTAGCCCATCACTACACTGGACATGAAAACTGTTTGCAAGAGCCCGTCCATGGGATCGCTCAACTTCTGATACTCCTTGTCCCACAACAGGAACGAGATTTCGTCGATTCTGACGCAATCGATGTCAACGCCGCGACGAGTCCTATGCAAGTCTGTGCAAGAACGCCGCAAACAGCAACATCTTGGTCTTCGCAAGGACCCAAGAGCACCGTCGTCATATAAGCCTTAAAAGGCCCCGCGCTTGCATTCAGCAGATTCGCAGCGACAGTCTTCAGGTTTCCCTCTAGCTCCGGCACGATTATCTTTGCAAAGCACCTGATCCCCAGACTAAGATCGAACGGGCAAATCCACAGAAGGGACAACGTGCTTTGGCTTCACGTTGCCCATTTCCATCGCGACGAGGACTGTCGTCCAAGCGAGAAATGAGGATTATTGTGTGCGACGACTGATAATATAGCTCTTTCATGCTTCTCTTTCGCAAGAACGGTCATGGGATGGGGGAGGCAGAGATACTGGGCGAAGGGACGAGATGTGCAAGCTTTGTATATAGTACGATACGATGGTCTGGCTCAGTGGTCATTCCGGTCACGACTAGCTCGCAACTGCATGAAAAGTGAACTCCGAGCATCGTCAGGTATGAGTGTTAAATATTTATGACGCCGGCGCGGGTCGAGGATTTGCTGGTTTGGCGCTGTTAACAGTCTGCATAAGGATGCGGCAGGATAGAGCAAGGACGGTTAGTCAGTTTGTATGTCCTAGCATGGTATGATTTACAGAATAGGCATCAAGCAAGGGGTCAAGGCGTGAGAGTCTAAGTAGTAAGATCGATTCCAAACTTCAGCTGTAAGGTTGATTTCTCACACCCATCTTCAAGTGCACGTAAGTCATTGCCAGAATTCAATTTGCACCATGCAGAGTACAGGTCTTTCGAATCATCGTGGACTGAGGCTTCTCTCCCTCGGTAGGCTGTTTCTTGACATTCATACTTTTCATTGGGTCTGACACTATACAGATGACGGGGGTATCCGTGGCCTCTCAGAGCTTCTAATCATACAAGAGTTTATGAACAGGATTAGGTTCATCAACAAAGCTGCCGTAGTACCTAAACCTTGCCAGTATTTTGATATGATTGGTGGTGTTGGAACGGGAGGGTATGTCCTATACGAGATTGTCTTGAGTATATTCTCAGGTTTTATCTTCTAGACTTATTGCATTGATGCTCGGACGTCTCGAGATGCCAATTGATCAGGCCATTGAGAAATATGTTGACTTTTCATCTAGTGTTTTCTCAGATGTGAAGTGGCACAACAGCAAAGTAAAGTTAAAAGCCTCGGTCTTTAAGACTAAGATGGAGGCAATGATTGAATCTTCTGGAATTTCACGAAATTCTCTACTGCAAGATGTCGATTCTCAAATTTGTAAAAGGTTTTTATATTGTTCTTGTGTTGGTAAGAAAATAACATGTAGATTTCTAGTTTTGTTGTGGCACTTCCGTCTGCTCATATGACACCACGACTTTTTTGTTCATATATAGTGGATGCAAATCAAGGCTATAACTGCACCATTGTAGAAGCTGCATGTGCAACCACTGCTACTACTGGACTTTTCAAGCCTGTGTTAATAACTGATGGAAGCATTCAAGAATCTTTTATTGGTGGTAATTTAGGGTTTAACAATCCCAGCAAACTTGTTCTTGAAGAAGCAGAGTCTGTGTTTGGTCATTTTGCACAAGTGGCTTGTCTTGTTAGCATAGGTGCTGGAAAAGTTGGTCCTGTTTCTTTTCAGCATTCTACTATGAAGCACATGTTGGCTATTGTCAACAAAATTGCAAGTAATAGTGAAAAAGCTGCTGAAGAGTTGATGAGCCAGTATAAGCACATTCCTAATGTGTTTTTTAGGCTTAATGTTGATCAAGATTTGCAAAACTTTCTTTTGAATGATTGGAAAAAGACATCAGAAATTAAAACACATACTTTGTCTTATTTGCAACAAATTACTATTGCATATCAAGTTGATAGCATAGTACAGGCTTTAAATACTAGTCCTTGTAATATTTGTATAGGAGACTTTAGAGGCTCTTTGCTGCTTAAAAATCTTCCTCTGCAGCTCATCACATGATTTTATTGGTGTTTGGATAATAGTATTGGTGTTTTAGTGTGAATTGGCTGCTGAGATGACTACTTTTTTCATTTTTTTTAGGTGGTGACATAGCTATGGCTGTACAACCTATGTACTATGTAGTCCAATATATTAAGAGAGGATTTTTTTTAAAAAAGTAATGAAGTCCAAAAAAAAATTAGGGAGAGGTGGGAGGGTGCATGAAGAAAGTATGACTATGTTAAGAGAATTCTAATACCAAAAAAAATGGTTAAGTTGAATGAAACTTGCTTACTGTGATGATGATTTTGAGAAAATAAAACTACTGACTACTGTAAAACTGTTGTGATAGCAGTCACTACTTTGTGAAAAATATCAGACTGTTGAGATGTAGTGAATAAGTGACTTTGTGCTAACCTGACTAGTGATGGTAATGGAACTAGTGCAAGACCATTGCATGACTGAGAAAAATGCAGAACCATTGATGGTGCCCAGTTGCAAGGCCAAGGGAGTGTCTAACTCCTGTACAGAAATTCTGTACACATGGGTGAATTGGAGTGTAATTGTCAGGTTCTGCTGAGTTGGGGGCTTTCCAGGAAATCAATGCCCTTACAAGGCAGACTTGATCTATGTGTACTCAGGTAGTCTGGAACTCTGGACCATGCTCTGGGGTTCAAGATGCAAACAAGGGATTTCCAGAGTAAGGTGGGATCAGGAGAAGCCAAAAGGATGAAGGGGTTAAGGTTGAGTTGAGAACCAGGGGTTCTAAGATGAGACCAGGATTAATAAACTTTAGGTTGCGAAGTGCATACCAATCTCAAGAGCACGTGAATAAGTTGAGTGTGCTAGTCAAAGCGTACCAGTCAAGCGTTCCAGTCAATCAAAAGAGCACACAAACAATCAATGTAATATCAAGACTAGCATACTACAAGTGGTAGCTACTCTTTAAGTATATGTGGGGGTCACTCTAGGTTTCTGAGGGGTTCTGGGATGTCTGGGGCGGTTCCAGGAATTAATGGGCAGCAGTGGAAGGGAGGGGAACTGTATACTGGGGATCATACATGCAGCGTGCATGATCTATTGGCACAGAGAGAAGCCATGATGCATGATGGCTAGGGTGATTGATGTGATCTGACCATTGATCACAGGATAATGGCTATTGATGAGCTCCCATTATAGATGTCCACAGATAGTGCCAACACAAGCACCTCATATTGGCATATTGGTACCACCAGAAGCAGCATGCCTTAGTGCTCCAGGGGCTAATTTTTCCATATTTTTATGTTAATAACTTGCAGCTGGAGCCTCTAATTACTCCAGGACCCTCTTCATGGCATCATCTATTCTTAGCACCACTCTTGACATCTTGCCACACCTTGCCACTCACATTCCAGGGCCATACATGGACACAGACACTTGGCACCAGTCAATCTGGAATGATGCTCTTAGCTGGTGGCAGTGCTTATAAGAGGAATGATGAAGTATTTTCATGACAGACAGCTTGGAGTTTTATACCTTAGCATCTGATGTTGCTTAGCACCTTGCTGACTCAGACTGACAGCATGATTATGGACCTTTTACCATATAGTTTAATTCATGGCATTCACTTACATATAAATACTTACCTTTTGTTAGTAGTACACCATCAATTTGGCAGTAGAGATCATATCCCAACATTTTGGTTACCCTATACAACAGACTACCTTTTGTTGACCATGTTGGCAAGAGGGCTCTGCTATAGTTCTCTCTCTCTCTCTCTCTCTGCAATCTCTTAGCGCCTTGCAGCTACTGCAAGGCATTTGTGCTTAAAATCACTAAGCAATCTTGTCATTTTATCATCTCTTTTAGGTGCTAACACTTAGTGCCTCTTCGCACCTTTCCTTGGCAACTCTCTCCCACACCTCTTAGCACCTTCCCTTGGTGACTCTCCCATGCTTTTTAGCACTTTTTATTGGTGATTCTTCTGTGTCTCTTAGCACCTTTCTTTGGCAACTCTTTCCCATGCCTCTTAGCACCTTTCCTTGGCAACTTTTAATGCTCTCTTGCCACATTTTGGGCCTTACATAAGCACCTCCAATCACCCCTTTTCCTTGCCACCAGCCTCTTGCCTACTGTGCGTTCTCTGGGACCTATCCAGGACTCTCACACACACTTAGCATGCCCAAAGCTATATTGGCTAAGTAGCTGTACTAGTGATAGTGCACCTTAGCTCAATTTGGGCATCATCACCATGCCAGTGGGTAGTCCCAGGGTCTGTGAGGTGGGCTGTCAGGGAGTGCACATAATGGTGGGGATTGATGTGTGTGATGGTGGTGGGGGTGGTCATGATGGTGGAAACTGTGTTGTGGGGTTGGCAGGGGAGCCCCAGATGGGGTTCTGGGGGTGTCCTGGGGTGGTTCCAGGAGGGAGGGGTTGTGACAGTAATACCTGAAGTAGTACTCCCAGAATCAACTTTGTGGCCATTTACATCCACATACAAGACAAGACACTCTTTGTCTGCACGTTTCAATGTAGAGTGCTGCAATGTGCCCTCTGCCCAATAAAGAGTCGCTTTCTTTATTTGCACCATATTATTCTTGTCATGGTTGTTTAATGATGGCCAATCCGTTATTGCTGCCAGGCACTCAGAGTTGCTGTTGTGACTGTAGTACTTGTTGTCAAAGATATTGTTGAATATGTCCACTGTGACATACTCCTCCCCCTCCATGACCACACTCTTGGGCTTTGTGCCCAATGCCTCTTCTGGGGGCTTCTGGTTGTCCATGGGGTGATCAGCCTCAAACTCAGTGGAAATATCCCCATCACTCCCACTTGCTGCTGCAGTATATGCAGCACATAGGTGGGCTCAGAGTATATACCTCTTTTTTGGGGCTCCTGCCCTTGTAGGGCAGCTGGTAGCATAGTGGCCTGGTTGGCCACATGCAAAACATGTTCCTGTCTGACCAGATAGGTTGGCTGGCTTGAATTCTGGCCTTGGCTTAGAATGTTCTCCATCTGGAGCCTGCTCCAGTCATGGGCAGCTACACCATTGATTCCCAACAGAAGCTTGGTGTACCACAAACCATGTGTTATAGTCATGGTCCATGTTAGCCTTCTTGGCCAAGAAGGTCCCTATATGCTGACCTCACAGAGGTGCCCCAGCAGACATAAGCTGCCTGCTTCCTCCTTTATAGCTGCTACAATGCTCATAGTGGTTAGCAGTCTTTAGAGACTGCTCATACCTTATAGCATATGCCACAAACTCCTCGACATCATTGACCTTCAGGGACAAGCTGTCCTTGCAAATTAAATAGCAGTGCATGTTTGCTGGGATACCATCTAAGAATGCTTTGAGCATAGTGTACCCATCCAGATACACTGCCATGTTCTGGGCATGGTCATTAAGGGTATCATAGAATCCTTGTACATCCAATTTTTTGGTGTACTTGGCAAACTGGAAGTCCTGTCTTGCATCCTGTAACATCAAGTGGTGTATGAATCAATTGTACAGTCCTGTAAGGACTCCCTTAAACATCCAATCATACTGGACCCAGTTGATGTGCAATACTGCTCATCAGAACCAACTTATGGCCTCTCCAGCCAAGAATTTGGGCAGAACAAAAATTTGTTCTTGTTCCATATAGTCCCCACCATATAGACACATGAAAAGGTAGATGCACACATCCATTGCCCAGTCCTTCAAGTCACTGAACTTGGATTCACCTAAGTAGGCACAAATGTGCCTACTGTTTGCTTTCTGCAGCTTCACCCCATCTGGTAACCATAAGGTTACTTCCAAGACATCATTGACTACTCAATGAAGGCAGTTGTGCATGGCTTTGTGATGCATGTGAATGGCCTCTCACTGGCCTGGAGATCTAGTCGCAAGATCAGCAGCTTTGGAGAAGTGATTTCTCTTGTCCACCCTGCTGCAGACATCCTGAACCTCCTCAACTGTGGGCATAATTGCCTTCATCTTGGAGAGTTGATCTAGGACCCTTGTCCTGGCATCTACTAGAGATATCATGTCTCATAGCACCAGCTCAACTGAGGAAGTCTCCTCAATCATGATCATTGCACCACTCTAGTTCTGGAGAAGATTGATTTTCCAGGCCCTGCATCACAAATTGACAACACATCTTGTCAATGGGCTTGGTGCCCTCAAATATAATGCTCGGATCATCAATAAGGGATTGTTCCTTAGTCCTAAAATCACCATTGCGCATATTGATACATCTGTCTCAAAACCAAGACAGAGACTGAGGGAAGGGACAAAACATATATAAAACCATTATATTATGATTGCCCTAAGTCTACACAAAGAAGCTGAAAACTGTAAGCTCTTGTGAATATGGTCAAAAACAGTAGACCAGGACATACCTCAGAATATCAACCAATGCACCCAGCAGACACCCAGCAACATACAATGCAACAAAACCATGGTCAAATGGCAACAGCCAAGGCAGCAACAGTGCTGATGACAGCACAATCTCAGGCAATATCCCAAGATTGATCTCATCAGGTGATTACAGGTCAATCATGATCGAAACCCAGTACCACATTGTTGCTCTCCTCTACCATCGTTACTCTACCCTGATCCTACTGCCAACAAAACAACAATGACATGGCCAGATAGAAACAGAGAAGAGGAGACAACAAGGACAGGAGAGAGGAAGGGAGGAAAGAATGAGGGAAGAGTGGTTCGGTGTAACGAAGTTACGAAGTTTATAGAGCTTAGTGTGCACACAACACTGAATCAGACCAGACCGGTCTATTGACAATGTAGTATACAACAAAATTAAGCTGCTTAATAAGCAGCACATATGTACGTATATATAGGGTAAAGTAATTAAT
>QGOA01001071.1:0-19149 GCA_003313075.1 Termitomyces sp. MG16
CATGCAGGAAGAGAGATGCAAAAAAGAGTTCTTGCCAGCTTAGGACCTAGAGCTCCTAGATGAGGCTATCAAGATAGAAGACCATATCTATGCCACTACCCTGCAGGAGGACCCATGCTTATTGGCTATGATGTCGGATCCAGAAGTGTCCATATTTGGGTTTTCTTGTACACTTTTTTTACGCCAAAATGTCAATACTTTGTCCCATTTTTCCGTCAAGTCTGCGCAAGTTCCCATATTTTGTACCATCGAAAGATCCGACATAGAGAAGCCGTAAAAACACTTTCTGAGCCTTGTTTTGACTGCATTTGTCATTACAAAGATACTCTAACATATGATTGGGCTCTGTAGGTAGTGGAGACGAACTTATAGCATGAATTTCAGTCACTTTCCTCAGGATCATTGAGGCCAGGCTTCTTCTTTGATCGGAATATCTTCATAGCTTCCTTCAGATTTGCAAAACTGTTAGAAAGACTTGCAAAAGCTTTGGAATCATTGTGGAGAAGCACTATTCCCATCGAGTTGTGCACAGGAGTCGAAGACAACATGAAGAGGAACTGGAAGGATGGTATGTGGGTAAACTCTTGCCCTTGGAAGAGAGCTAGCATGTCTGTTTTTGAGTGAAACTCTTTGGTAGCACCCTGCCGTCCAGAAGGCTCAAACACCTGGACAGTGATATACAATGCTTGTGCAATGTTGGTCACTCTGTCATGTGCTTCATGCTTGCCGTGCTTTCCTCCACCTTTCGCAAAAAGGGCAATGTCTATAATTGATGTTAATGTTATTTGCCTGTGTTATCTATCGGTCCACTTGCCTTGGCCAATCTTAAGTCCTAAATCCATGTATATTATCCCATAGTCCCCTTTTTGGAGAGCACGAGCGCTGATACAAGCTGAAGAAACATCTTGTAGCCATGGTATAGAGCAGCTTGAAAGGATTTGCTGGCAGTGCTTGAGAGCCTGTATCATCGATCAGCAATAGGTCATGCGCATACATTGTTTAAACCCACATTACCCACCACTGCATTTGCTACCTGCCTCGCATTTGCTGCATTCCCTGCTGTTGCTACTCCGCCCATCCAGCAGGCATGTCTTTCTACCCCTGTACCTGCTCCCAGCTCTTGGTTGGCATGAATCTTGAGCGATTCCTCCATTTTTCTGAGGATACTATGCCTGAGTGACAAGCGCTTGTCACCCTCACCCTCCACTATTGGCCGCTTTATTTGTGTGCGAGTACCTTTAGCGGCTTGGCGAGTTTGGTGTGCTTGGCGGAGGTCCACCAGACTACTCAAGTCTGCTTGTGCCCCAGAAAACTCACCTGGTGTAAAAAGGACTCTGGATGTTTCCCATTCATCGTGTTGTTTGATAGGTGGCAGCTTGAGGGCATTTGTCTGTGAAAGGATCGTCGCATGTTCTTCCGATGTGCCTTCTTTCTCCAGCTCTGCTGCATTAGCATTGGTCTTATGACTGTTTTAGATGGGTATGTTCAGTTCTCGTGACAAATCGCAGAACATGGGCTGATGGGAACATACAGCTCGGTCATCTCGTCCATCATAACAGCAATGGACACGCAAGTCATCTGTTCTAGAGTGACTTCCTGCGCCCTTGTCCTCGATAATTTAGGGTTGTTCTCCATCTCTATCATCTGCTGTATCCTTTGTACCTCAGACGACTTGTTATCTGAATCTTCTTCACCCTCTTGATCCGGATCATCGTTGCCATCACCACCTTCAAAAAGTTCGTGAATGGATGGCAGAACTGTCAGGTGCATCTGAGACGCTCGACGTAGAGCAGCTGGAGCAACTCCGAGGAGCTGCCACAAGCTATCAGCGTCATTAGCTGCAGCCTGAGCAATGTCATCAATGTCAAGGTCAGATGGGAATACGGCGAGAGCTGCCACATCAATTCCTGTATAATCTAGATAGGTATAGTTGTACCCCATCGCTGTTGTGTTCGATTTTGCTGACTCTGCTTTTGCTATAGTCTGGCGCAGCTTCATCCCTAGCTTAGGAACCATGTAGATGAAGTCAAGCGCTGAAAAGTCCTTGACAATTCTCCGTGCTTCACCGAAAACATGCTCGCAGGCTTCAGTTGAATGTAGCCATGGGATGAAGGCTGGCCTTGGCTCAATGGTGATGAGATGGTTGCGATGTAGATACATCAAGGCTATGTAGCCATGGATGACAATGCAGAGAATATTGATGGCCTGGCGGGATAAGAAATACCTTCCCTTTGGATATTGGGCATGGTCAAGGAACAACTCCCAATGGTCAAGGAAGTAACGTGCTCGGAGCACCATACGCAGCTGTTCTGCATGGGTGATAGATCGATTCTGGTAAGCATCTATCAATTCACCAAAAACAAAGAGATAAATGATATCTCCTAGGTGTTCCCAATGCTTGTTGATGAAATGTGCCAGTGTTTGGGCAGAAAATAAACGAGTCGCAGCATTGTCATCCTGACAGTCAACCTTGACTATGTCGCGTTGGTATAGGGGTGAGTCCTCATCCTTGGCAGCATCTGCAATGTGCTGATACATGGCAACGTAATTCCCTAGGACAAGACAGGTGGCACCTGAGTAGAGGTTATTACGCAAGGTCTTTAAGCAGTGCTTTGAGTCCTGCATGATAACCACCGCTTGACCTTGAATCACTGGGATCTCAACATGAAGGTCACTGTAATTTGTGATGGGGTTTGTGATGGTGTAGCGGAGGCAATGATCACTGCCTGCCATGGCTTCAAAATGGGCCTGTGCATCACGTTCAACATCGGTGCTGTCAGCCGAATATGAAATCACTTATGCTCCTAGCTTGATTAGTCCAATGAAGATCTGCTTGGTCAACTCGAAGAGCTGGTTGGCGTTTATATTATTGGCAATCAGGCAAGCGGCTACAATCATGGGAGCCACTTGAGTCTGCTCAATTGTGAGTACCCATAAACGAAGCTGAGAACTATATCAGTTAACCAGCTTAGTATGATGCATGCAGAACAGCAAACCTTTGTGGCTTCTTTGCCCTTTGCTTGCTGAAGAATTGGTGACAAAGCATCTGGATCTGGTACTACCAAGGGACCTGAGGTGCAACCCACGAGGATCCATTGAGCTCAGTATAGTTGTTGTTGGAATGTTGATTGCTTAAGCGACGATGAATGCCCGGACACGACAGTCTACTACAGTCTACTACTCATAGTGAGAAAGATGTGGAATAGAAAAAAAATCAAGCATTGAGGGTTGAACCCCAAGCTGTGCGGTGTCAACATGAGTGCGTACCAACTGAGCCACGATGAATTGTTGTACATGCCATCATGCGAGAATCCATGACCATACTTTAGATGTCCTACTATAGGATCCAACAAGGCCCAAAAATCGGTCTAAATTTGGATTTCCTGTTCAGACTAAGTACCAACTGTTCCACGAAAACCCCGATTTCCTGTCCAAAATAGGCCTCGACATCCACCCTAATTCTCATGAGTCCTCCTGCAGGTCCAGAAACTATAGAAGAGATCTGAGCTAGTCAGGCCACATTTCAATAGCTGGCCCAGACCTTCACAGCTAACTCTTCTGTCTGGGCTTTCTGTGATGCAGTTTTCAACTACCTCCATGATTTTGAGGATGTTTTTTCCAAAGCATCATTCAATTTCCTCCCAAAACACAAGCAGTAGGATCATGCAATTGAGCTCTTGCTGAACTTAAAGCCTGCCAATGGCAAAGTTTATCTGCTTGCCTCCAAAAAGCAGGACAAACCAGATACATTCTTCTGGGAGAATCTTAAGTTCAAGCATATACACCCTCAAAGCCCCCTATAGCCTCTCTGGTATTCTTTATTAAGAAGAAAGATGGTTCTCTTCAGTTGGTCTGAGACTATCATGTGCTCAATGCAATAACTTTTAAGAATCTACCCACTCCTCTCATCTCCAAGCTCAACAACAACCTCCAAGTACACACTATTTTATTAAGTTGGACATCTGCTGAGGCTGCAGCAATGTGTGCATTCAAGAGAGATACAAGTAGAAGGCAGCATTTCAGATCAACCTTGGGCTGTTTGAACTGCTGATAATGTTTTTCAGGCTCACCAACAGCTCTGTTACCTTTTAAACAATGATGAATAACATTTTTCAGGACCTCATTACTTGTAGCGTAGTCCGCTATGTGGCGCTGGCCACATAGCTTGTACTTACAGTAGTAGGCAGTATTATATTACATTAATTATATAATATAATACTATTATTTACGTTACTATAATTACTTTTACCAGCTGCTTATTAAGCAGCTTATTCTTGTTGTATACTACATTGTCAATAGACTGGTCTGGTCTGATTCAGTGTTGTGTGCACACTAAGCTCTCTCAAAGTCGTAACTTTGTTACATTTTTTTGAATCTGCCAGCTAGGATCTATTGCCTAGCATCCGACATCAGTCACTGAGTTCGTTGACAGAACTCTATCAGCTTCTCAAGCTTCATGCACAGCCACACCATGCAAATTTCAAACAGGAGATCAATGAGTAATCCCATACCTGCAGTTTCCACTGATGGCAGGCGGAATGCCCATGACCTACAGGGAGACCCAGCAGACACTCAGGACGTGCCAGCATCCAATGCAGGTCAGTCAAGACCTAAGGCTCAAGACCAAGGTCAGAGCACCGACCTGTCCGGGAATGAAAGCGAGGCCCAGAGAGCTGAGAGCTCATAACAGGACGGTCAGCAACGGTCACGGGACAAAATGCCAGGGAGATTAACTCCCCCAGCTACACAGCTGCCAGGAGGACTGCGACAGTCCAGCCGACTAGTCTCAAAAGGGCCCTCTGATGAAGGCCAACAGTCAACAGGCACCCAGGGCATCTTAGAAGACACCGAGTCATCGGTACGGACTGGGGGAACTATTCCTCTGAGCTGGAGTAGTGGGACCAGGTGGGCTGTGGTGGGCTCAATGCCCTCCAGGATAGCGGAAGCCCACATAGAGGAGGTACTGGAGGAGGCTGCAAGTCCTGAAGTAGCCTGCGTGGAAAACCGCTTTCTGCACACACCAGCAGTGGATGAAGTTCTGGAGGTTGCAGAGCTCCTGGAGGAGGTGATTGAGTCGTCAAGCAACGACAATGCCAGAGCAGAGGAGCAGCAGCTGAAAACCACGTACACCATGCACTTGCAGGTGTTCTGAGATTTACACCTAGAGGTGATGAAATACACCACCCAAGCATGACTTGAGCGCTATGCTTCAGCACATATAGTAGCACTTAGGTGACAGGGGCACGAAGTGCCCAATGTATTCAGTACAAAATATACTGATTTGATGGTGAGAGTGCTCACTATGGAACTGCAAATGTATTTGCAGTGGAAGGCCACAAGGCAATCAGGGGTCTTGACCCCCTGGAGCCACACTTCCAAGGAATGCTTGGCACATCGCAATCAAGACGTTGGAATTGAGCTAGTGGAGGCACTAGCATGGGCGCAGGAAGTGCCCAAAGTAAAACCGGTGAGTACTTTCTATACTCTAGCAGGACAAGGGTGGCATGAGGAGCCCCCACACATGCGTAACCAAGACCTTAGGACAGATATGTCAGGCCCAGATGGACACAATAGTACCGTTGATGACGCCAACTGTGGTTGGGTGCACTGGACGTATACACAGTACAACGCCATCTCCAGCGCTTGGCGTGTGTAGTTGTGAGGAGTCCTGACAGGGTCCCGGTGTGCTCAAGGGGAGGTGATAAAACGATGCGCTAAATTATAGCGCTTCGGGGGCTACCTGGCAGACGGTAAGCGTTGTAGCTTAAACAAAGATATTGAAGAAAAGACAAGTAGTGCAGCGTATTGTGCCTGTAGGTGGCACTATAAATGACAAAGACGAGATAGACGAGGCTAGCACCCAACTTAGTGACGAAGTCAAAGGAAGCTAGCGCAATTTGAATGCTAAGTGTAACTGTGTGCTCAAGGGGTTATGATTCATTGTTATATACATGTACAGTAGCTATTTTATATACTATGCACTACTGTGTTTGCTAAGATACAAGTCCATTTGCAGCGCTACCTCGTAGCACCTCTCCTCATGGTTTCCTCTAACGGCGACCTTTTGCACATGGATGACGGCGACCAACAGCGTTATGACCCACGGCGACCAGCGGCAACTCTATATTGGCTTAGAATTGTACGAGTCTGCTCACTTTTATTATAACTCCGATTGGCCAGGCTGTTCTGGGGTATGGTCAGAAAATCCTCGACAGATGCCGTGAGCGCTAATGTCAGCGCTACTCATTGTATCAGTTTCTGCCAGGTCCAGATGTTGGATTTAAGTATATCCAGTGCCGCCATCATTGATCCTTTTAGACTTCTGATTGAAGTGCCTCATCAAATGGCAGCACCTGCTGCTGGCTCCTTCTGGAAGTGATCGGGGTTTAGTTAGAGTCCTCTCCTGCTGTCGTGTTAGCGCTATACGTTATGAGCCTCCTTCATCCTTGGGATAGGTGAATGGAGTGTGCTGAAGGCCTGGTAGCTAGTGGTTAGGGTAAATGGCTAAGTCCTGTAGTAGGTTGCCAGAGCTAGGGCTGCTCTATATTCCCAACTGGTCGCTAGAGTCCTCAGTACGTCAAGTGTCGGTTGGCCTATAATGTCCCTTGATGCGCTTAGTCCAAGTAGAAGCCTATCACCGTGCTCAAGGTGGAGAGTGAGGCATCTGTAATGCCGCATGTGTCCATGGTGGAAATGTTGAGTGACAGAGTCATGTATCAACGTATGCACAATGGCAATCTCAGGACTAAGGAACAGTCCCTTATCAACGATCAGGGCATCATATTTGAGGGCACTAAGCCCATTAACAAGATGCGTCATCAATTCATAACGCAGGGCCAGGAGAATCAAGCTTCTCCAGACCCAGGGTGGTGCAACGATCATGATCAAGAAGACTTCCTCGATCAAGATGGCACCACTGGATAGGATGCCCCTGGTAATGGCCAGGATGACGGCCCTAGGTTGACCCCTTGAGACAAGGGCAATTATGCCCACAGTCAAGGAGGCTTAGGATGTCTGCTGCAGGGTGGACAAGGGAAGTCACTTCTCCAAGCCGCTGATTTAGCAACTAGATTCCTGGGTCAGCGGGAGGCCATTTGAATGCATCATGAAGCCATGCACAATTGCCTGCATTGAGTAGTTGATGATGCTCTGGGAATAACCTTACGGTTACCAGATGGGGTGAAGCTGCATAAAGCAGATAGTAGGCATATTTGCGCATACACAGGTGCATCCAAGTTCAGCAACTTGGAGGATTGGGCAATGGATGTATGCACCCACCTTGCCATGTGCTTATACGGAGGTGATTGTATTGAATGAGAACGAATCTTCATTCTGCCCGAGTTCTTGGCTGGAGAGGCCATGGGGTGGTTTTGACGAGCAGTATTGCACGTCAACCAGGTCCAGTACGAGTGGACATTTAAAGGAGTCCTCACAGGACTGTACAATCAATTTGTGCACTCTTCAACACTACAGGATGCAAGGTGGGACTTCCAGTCTGCCAAGTACACCGAGAAGTTGGGAATACAAGGATTCTATGATATCCTTAATGACTATGCTCAGAATATGGCAGTATACCCAGACGGGTATACGATGCTCGAAACATTCTTGGATGGTATTCCAGCAGACATGTGCTGCTATCTGATATGTGAGAACAGACTGTCTCCAGAGGTCAACAATATGGAGGAGTTTGTGGCATATGCCATCAGGTATGAGCAGTCCCTGAAGACTGCTAACCACTACGAGCATCATAGTGGCCACAAGAGAGGAAGCAGGCAACTACCAACTGCTGGGGCACCCTCACAGAGTCAGCATGTGGGGACCTTCCTGGCCAAGAAGGCTGATTTGGATCGTGACTGCAGCATGCAGTTTGTGGTACGCAGAACTCCTGCAGTAAATTGAGGGCAAAGCCGCCCATGCCCGGAGCAGGCACCGGATGGAGAACACCCTAAACCAAGGCCAGATTTCAAGCCAGCCAACCCACCAGGTCAAATGGGGACCTGCTTCACGTGCAGCCAGCCAGGCCACTATGCTACCAATTGCCCCGCAAAGACAGGAGCCCCAAGAAAGGGGTATACATTCCATGCCCACCTGCAAGCTGCACATACTGCAGCTGCGAGTAGGAGTGATGGGGACATGTCTGCTAAGTCCAAGGTAGAGCACCCCACAAACGACCAAGAGCCCCCAGAGGAGGCATTGGGTGCCGAGCCCAAGAGTGTGGTCGTGGAGGAGGAGGAGTACATTACAGTCAATGTATACAACGACGTCTATGACAACAAGTACTACAGTCGCAACAGCAACTCTGAGTGCCTAGCAGCGATGACAGATTGGCCATCCTCAAACAATCACAAAAAAAATAATGTGGTTCAGATGAAGAAGGTGACCCTTTGTCAAGCAGAGGGCACGTTGCAGTGCCCTACACTGAAATGGGCAGACAAGGAGTGCCTGGTCTTGTATGTGGATGTAAATGGCCACAAAGCATGGACCTTATGGAACTCTGAGAGTACTACATCGGGTATAATGGCCCAGTTTGCCCACGTGTATGGAATCTCTGTGCAGGAGGTGGATACGCCATTGGCGTTGCAGCTGGGCACTGTAGGAAGCTGTGCTATAGTACAGTATGGGACAAATGTAACTGTCCAGACATCGGGCTCACATAGCTGGGAGTATATGGATGTAGCAAACTTTGATTGCTATGATATGATACTGGGAACATCATTTATGCAGCATAACAAAATCATGCTAGACTTTGATCACTGTCAGGTGCTAGTGAATGGGAAGGTGAACCCAGCCAAACAAGCTACAGCAGACAACACTGATAATCACCTGCGATGTCATTGCACTACAGAGAAATGCAAGGAGTCTCTATGACTCAGCCGGCACAAAGTGCCAGCAGGTGGAGGATGTGGATGAGGAAGTGCAGGCCATGCCTAGACTGAGCTCAGACCACAATGTGGTGATGATGAGCAAGAAGGAGTATCAAGCCTCCAAGATGAGCAACGAGCAAATACTTACTCCTGATGATCAAGGCGCAAAGCCTCCAGACAAGTGCCAGCAAAAGACGAGACAGCGGGAGGACTCAGTGGATGTATACCCACCTATGTCCTCACGAGTCAAGTTAGATGACTTAGGAGACAGCAACCAAGAGGCAGAAGCCTCATGTGGGGAGGACACATGGTCCCTATGGGAACAACCAGCACCCCTTCCCGAGTACAACTGGGCATACAACCCTCGAATGCTGCAGGAGTGGAACAAACTGGTGGCAGCCACGTGTGCAAGAAATGCACACCAGTGATGGACAACTGTCATACCAGTGTATCGCCAGCCAGCATCGGACGAGGTGTCCGTAGCATACTCACTTGTATATGGGGAAAAAAGCCTTGTGGCTTATAAGGCAGCGGTAGTGGGTTCCCCACTAAGACTACATATACCCAATGAAAGTGTCACTCAGGTGCTCACAATGTGCTGATACAATGCTGTACCAGCAGTCAGAGACACAACATGTACCAGAAGTCAAAATCAACATTTAATTATAAGGCTGAAAACTGTAAGCCTCCTGGTAGCAGTCTCAACAAATTATATCTCCAAAAACACCCCAATAAATACACAGACAGTACAGAACAAAGGGCAGGGACCAGCTCAAGCTATCCACTCAACAATAGTCCAACCACTATAATGGGGAGGGGAAGCATGGGAGCTGGCAGAAGTGACGAAATGGGATCAATTTGTGATGATCTGATCAGATCTGACAATGCCCAATTTGACATGACTGAAAGGGGAAAGGAAAAGAAGCATGGAGGGATGTCAAAAGAAGCATGGAATGCAGGGAAGCACTAAAAGGGGAAAGAAGGATCTATGAATAGGATCGTGCTAAATGGAGCTGAAGCAAATGGGGAAGTGGCAATCAGAGACATCCAGAGGAATGGTGGAACAAGAAGTTGAATGGTGGAACTGGTGGCACTGAAACATGCCTCCCAAAAGGGAAATTGGACTATCAAATATGTTCTGGAGGCTGGGGAGTTGACAACAAAGAGTCAGGTGTAGATAGTGGTCTATGCACTAGAAAAACAGTATAAATAGCCCAAGTTTAGTAGAGAATAGACAGGCAATTGATAGGCAAAGGCTCAGTGGTTCCCAGGGAGTGAATCACCTAGGATAGAGTTTATTGAGCACCTCTTATTGGAAGTCTATTGGTAGACAAGCGCTCGGTGGTTCCCAGGGAGTGAACTACTTAGGCTGGAGTTTATTGAGAACCTTCTTCTGCCCATCAGAATATTTGATATTCTGTGAAGCACCCAATACATCAACCTCATCATCAAGCACCAGTGTAGATTAGAGGTCACTTTCTAAGACTTCAAGAAAGCCCCAGAACTATCAGTACCACTTGCAACCAAGTACTACAGCATGAGCAATATGCACCACAGCCTTGGTCACTCTCAGAGGATGGTAGAAGTACTTCCCCTGGTGCATATGAAGAGGAAACAGAAGGCAACAAGCCTTTGTGAGGAAGATATACCTCGGTTGCATCAGCAATGGCAAGAAGAATTTGCTGATATGGTCAATGGGACCAAGGAGGAGCTCCTGCCATGGCAGGAAGTGAACCATGAGATCAACCTCATAGACAAGAGCAAGCAATACAAGTACCACTTGCCGTGCTGCCCACATGCACTCCAGGAGCAATTACGCAATAAAACTAATCGCTATTTGGATGCTCAGTGGTGGTCACCATGCACCACTGCTCAGGCTGCACCATTATTGTGCATCCCAAAGAAGGACGGAACCCTTCGAACAGCTCTTGATGCATGTCAGCGCAATGACAATACGATAAAGGATGTAACTTCTTTACCAGATCAGGAGGTGATCCAGGAAGACGTGGCTCAGGCAAAGTATTGCTCAAAGATTGACCTTACTAACACCTATGAGCAGGTGCGAATTCACACCAAAGATGTACCCAAGACCGTATTTGCATCGATCATGGGCACATTCATGAGCAACATAATGCAGATTGGAGACTGTAATGCTCCTGCAACCTTTCAGAGGCTAATGACCTCTATTTTTCGAGACGTAATAGGACGCTTTATGCGTGTCTACTTAGATGATATATTTATCTACTCGGATTCTATGGAGGAGCATGAGCAGCACCTCAGAGTTGTATTTGAACGACTACGCAAGTACAAGTTGTGTGAGCTTTACACTCAGAGTATAGACTGCCTAGGACATGTCATCAATGAGCAGAGTATCCACCCTGATCAGGACAAGCTCGATCGCATTTGGGAGTGGCACACACCATAAAACTACAATGACATTCAATGATTCATTGGCCTTGTCAACTACATATTGAGCTTCTTGCCCGATGTCACTGCTTATACTGGGCCACTTATGGCCATGATGCAGAATGAGTCACCATTCAATTGGAGGCTGCTGCACCAGCGGTGCTTCAAGATAGTCAAACAGATCTGTACGAAGACTCCGGTTATTCGACCAATCGACTCTAGACAGGACGAGCCTATATGGCTCATTTGCGACACGTTGATGATGCCAACTGTGGTTGGGTGCGCTGGATGTATACGCAGTACAACACCATCTCCAGCGCTTGGCATGCATAGTTGTGAGGAGTCCTAACAGGGTCCCGGTATGCTCAAGCGAAGGTGATAAAACAATGTGCTAAATTATAGCGCTTCGGAGGCTACCTGGCAGACGGTAAGTGTCATAGCTTAAACAAAGATATTAAAGAAAAGACGAGTAGCGCAGCATATTGTGCCTGTAGATGGCACCGTAAATAACAAAGACAAGATAGACGAGGCTAGCGCCTGACCTTAGTGATGAAGTCAAAGAAAGCTAGCGTGGTTTGAATGCTAAGTGTAACTGTGTGCTCAAGAGGTTACGATTCGTTGTTATATACATGTAAAGTAGCTATTTTATATACTATGTGCTACCATGTTTGCCAAGATAAAAGTCCATCTGCGGCGCTGCCTCCTAGCACCTCTCCTTGTGGTTTCCTCTAATGGCAACCTGTCAATGGCGACCTTTTGTACATGGATGATGGCAACCAATGGCGTTATGACCTACAGCAACCAGTGGCGACTCTATATTGACTTAGAATTGTACAAGTCTGCTCACTTTTACTATAACTCTGATTGGCCAGGCTGTTCTGGGGTATGGTCAGAAAATCCTCAACAGACACCATGAGTGCTAATGTCAGCACTACTCATTGTACCAGTTCCTGACAGGTCCAGATGTCGGATTTAAGTATATCCAGTGCTGCCATCATTGATCCTTTTAGACTTCTGATTGAAGTGCCTTGTCAAATGGCAGCGCCTGTTGCTGGCTCCTTCTGGAAGTGATCAGGGTTTAGTTAAAGTCCTCTCCTGCCGTCGTGTTAGCACTATATGTTATGAGCCTCCTTCGTCCTTGGGATAGGTGAATGGAGTGTGCTGAAGGCCTGGTAGCTAGCGGTTAGGGTAAATGGCTAAATCCTGTAGTAGATTGCCAGAGTTAGGGCTGCTCTATATTCCCAACTGGTCGCTAGAGTCTTTAGTACGTCAAGTGTTGGTTGGCCTATAATGTCCCTTGATGCACTCAGTCTGAGTAGAAGCCTTTCAGCATCTAAGACAGGTGTTGGTGCCATGTATGGTCAGGGGAGTAGCTGGCAGACTTGCCGCCCAGCAGGGTTCATGTCAAAAAAGTTCACAACTGCCCAGCAAAACTATGCTGTGCACGAGCTGGAGACCCTAGCCATACTCGAGGCCCTCCTCAAGTGGGAGGATAAGCTGATGGGATACCCCATCCATATCATAATGGATCACAAGGCACTTGAGTTCTTCAAAACCCAGGTGAACTTATCGCCGCGTCAGCGACATTGGATTGACTACATGTCGAGATACCAGTTCAACATCACCTATGTTAAAGGTGAACTCAACAAAGTAGCAGATTGCTTGTCTAGCTACTTTGAGAGCAATGTAGTCAGGGAGGCTCACTGTCATGACCCCTCCCCTCCGGATCCATCCTGGGACACTCCCGGAACACCATCTGGGACCCTCTCTCCGACCCCACAGGACGTGCCCCGCCATCACAACTACTGACACCGCCATCAGCTGCCACCAGCCCCAATCAACAATCAGATCACGCATCACGCATCACAGCTCCCTCTGCACCAATTGATCGTGTGCCCCACATGCGCAATCCAAGTATACAGTCCCTGCCCACTACTCAATGACTCCTGGAACCCATCCCAGACACCCCAGAACCCCAAGACCCGGTCTCATAGTACTTATAGCGTAGTTCCCCGTTGTATTTGCTAGTCTTGATATTAACTTGAATTGTTGCGTGCCCTCTGCTTGACTGGTATGCACTGATTGGCATGCTTGAATAATCGCATGCTCTAAGTTTGGTATGCACTTCGCGACTTATAATTTGTTAACCCAGTCTTGTCTTAGAACCCCCGCCCAACCCTCAGCTACCTAACATCCAAAACCCCCAGACCAAGCCCCCTCTCCCAGGACTGTCCCTATCCACATCTTGAACCCCGGAATCCTAGCCCCGGAGTTCCAGACACCTGAGTATCCATAGATCAAGTCCGCCTCGTAAGGGCATTGCTTTCCCGGAAAGCCTCTGACTCAGCAGAACCTGACACTCACGAGCCTCATGAGTATGTGCAGGCAGACTGCTGCATCGACCCAGACAGAGAGGATCTACCTCTCCACCGATGCCAGGAAATCAGGGAGCATGACCTGGACGTACATGTGATGCATGATGACGAACGGAGGCAAAGTACTCGCCTCAGGGAGCAGCGTGAAGAGCAGGACATAGCCGCCCAGCTGCTCAAAGAGCATGAAGTCATGGATCCAGCATCATCTGGGGAACACGAGCACCCCAACAGACCCGTTACTCTGGCTGAGATGCTCGAAGGTGAATTACCGTCATCCCAGCCCCCTAGCCTGGGCAGCAACAACTTCCACATAGAAATGGTGTAGGAATATGGTAATGATTCTCTCTTCGCCAAGATAATCACCAATCCTGATGACCACCCTCAGTTCAGGCAGGGGCCTGGTGGACTGATCACAATGGAGAACCATCAAGGGGTGGCAGTAGTCTGCCTTTCCCATATGCCAACTATTGTTATGCAAGTACTCGACCAGGCCCATGTACTGGTGGGGCACTTTGGTGCCGCACAAACATTGGGGTACATCTGTAGATGGTATTGGTGGCCATGTATGGCCCAAGAGGGGACTAAGTTCTGCGCATCATGCGCAGCATGTCAGCAGGCAAAGTTGCTCCCTGGATCCCCTGCCAGGAAGCTACACCAGCTATCCGTGCCGGTAAAACCTTGGGACTCCATTGGAATGGACTTTGTAGGTCTCTTTTCTGAGTCTAGAAGATTTGATTACCTCTGGGTAGTAATCTGCTGCATGACGAGCATGGTGCACCTTATACCGGTGTGAACTATGCTGATGGCTAAAAAGCTGTTGTGGATCTACCTCAGGGAGATTGTTAGGTTGCATGGGCTGCCTAGTACTATTGTAAGTGACCGTGACTCAAAGTTCATGTCTCAATGGTGGAGGGAACTCCACAAACTGTTAGGAGCTTGACGCCTCATGTCGACGTCATTTCATCCTCAGATGGATAGGCAAACTGAGCGGGCCAACCACAGTATATGTCAGATCTTGAGGACAGTTGTTCGTCCTGACCAACGTGACTGGGTGGACTGGTGTCCACTCACTGAGTTCATGATTAACGTGAGTATCTCAGAGACAACAGGGTATGCGCCCTTTGAGCTCAATGGAGGGTACTTGCCCTCCATGCTGCACAAAATTCGTGCAGATGTGGTGGCCCACCAAAGAGTTGTTGAGTTTGCCAGGCAGGCCCTGGAGAATATTGTGGCAGCGCATGATGCCATCATAGAGACGCAAGTCTTTCAGGCGAAAAACACCAATTACTGTAGGCAAACAGACCCGCCAATAGCAGTGGGAGCATTGGTCTATCTGTCAACACATAACCTGAGACTCATGGGCAGGCCCATACTGCATGCTAGATGTGGAGCCAAGTACCTCCAACAATGTGTTGGAGCTGCCTCAGGCATTGCAGGAATGACAAATTGTTCCCAAGTTCCATGTGTCACTGTTGCAACCATATAGCATGTCCAACAATGCGCTATTCTCTAACAGAGTGACCCCAGGCCCCTATGACTTTGGGGCACGAGACGATGATGAATGGTTTATTGAGTGTATCATAGGGCATCGGTGGACTGAGCGTAATATGCTCAAGTTTGAGGTACGGTGGTCCCTCAGAGACACAACATGGGAGCCACATTCCCATTGCTCCAAGTTGGCAGCACTTGACTGTTATTTGGAGTTGAAGAGTGTTTAGCGCCCACATCAGTTAGGTAAGTATGCTGGTGCTTAATTTGATTGGCAGTGCTGATTGCGGCTTGGCTGAGTTGGTCAGCAGCTGTGGCTGAAACATGTCTGAAATTCAAAATTTCTTTTTTCCCTTTCTTTCCTTAACCATGGACAGCATGCCCATGGACCCTAGTGAGCAGCAGCAACAGCAGCATCAGTTTAAGTTTGCGCCGTTGGTCTTACTGTCGGCTGAAGGGGGGGGGCAGATGGCTCCCTCACTGACCTAAAATGCACCTCAGTGGGGACAATCACAACAGGCTGTGGGCTTTCCACAGCAGCAGCAACAACCAGCGGCAGGCTACCTGCTGCAGCAGCCAGTGATCAGTGGCTATCTACCACACCAACTCATGCAGGGCAACTTTATGCCCCAAAATGCACCTGTGGGTGGCTATCAGCCCCAACAACCAGTAGTGGGTGCTTATGTGCCACATCATGCTGAGGGCCAATCCCAGCAACACCAGTACAGGGGGCTTGTCAGCCCCCAAGCAACATCAGAATGGAGGCAGCTTGCCCCTGTACTGGCAACGGGGGCAATGGGGGCACACCCTTTGCCCCAGTCTATGGGCCTGGCATACTATCCTGGCATGCCTGTAATGATGCTGTACTCCCCAGCTTGGATGGGGGCTTGGGGCGTAATGCCCCAGTATGACGCCTCGTACGAGGTGCTAGCCAAGGGAGGCAAGTTGGCTTTCCTGTCGACCACAGTACCAGTTGACAATTTAGAGAGACACCAAGCATCCCTCGTGCAGGCCCCTGTGGCCATTGAGAGCACAAAGACTCTCAATACAGAACTAAGCACTAGTTTATCAGCCAATGTGCTGATGGAGAGCCTGGCCAGGCTCTCCTTGTTACAGCAGCTGGAGATGCCGCACCAACCTGAGCCCAGCTTGGAAGAAGAGTCATGTCCTCAATGCAACAAAGAAAAAGCAGGGGTGGTCGAGCCCAGTCTCAACCAGGACTTAGTCCTGGCTACTCTCCTCCAATGCCTGGAGGACAACAGGTATGATGTTCCCACAGAGTTGTCATTCCTCCGCGATGTGGAGGCAGTCGTCTTCATTAGCCGGATGATGGACAACATGGATCACATGTGTGCTCAGCACAAAACTGATCTTCTTGCCATCTTGGCTGCTCGTAAGCAGCAGACTACACCCCTGAGTCAGGACACTGACTCCAGCAAAAGGGCACGTTGGCAAGGGGTGGAGGATGTGCCCTCCTGCTCGACTCAGTTGAGCATTGTCGTCTCCAGCCAGGAGGCCAGTCTAGGGTGGGACATCCTTCCCTATGAAGATGCCCCTGCTCCAGCTGCCCCCCAGCTCATCCAGCGCCTTGCTAGTAGCGCATCTGAGGTCACATCTTTGTGACCATTATCCATGGTACCCACCATGCACTCTGGGGAGCAGAGTTCCCAGGGCATAAGCACACGCTCTACTGAGGCTAAGGCCTCGCAACCCCAAAAAGATCATTGGGGTCAGCCACTGGAAGGGCACACATACATCAACGTGCACTTCTTTGAGGGTGCCCTGAAAGGGGCCCTAGGGGCTAACATCCCCTTCTTACCCACAATACTGGTAGAGGGCCTGCCAGCCCAATTCCCATGGTGTGTGTGGGCAATGGACCC
The DNA here is from genome assembly GCA_003313075.1 of Termitomyces sp. MG16. NCBI lineage: Eukaryota > Fungi > Basidiomycota > Agaricomycetes > Agaricales > Lyophyllaceae > Termitomyces > Termitomyces sp. MG16. The sequence continues at coordinate 17,014 of QGOA01001071.1, forward strand.
GTGTTCTGACAAGTCTGTGCCAGAGAGGCTGCCATCCCCGCCCTCCAATGACGAATGGTATGAGGAGCCTGAAGAGGCTCATATGGAATCTCCTGTGCCACATGAGATGGCAGCACAACACATGGCGCGCAAATGGCGCAACAGCAATCGACAGGCCAAGATAGACCGTCAGGTGCAAGATAGCGCCAAACGAGGAGCCACCCTCCTTGAGGACAAAACTGGGTGCATCCCTGATGCACTCGGTGTGGTGATCTATCGTGATCACACTATTGAGCGCCAAAACTCATTCTTTGGCGTGGGGTTATCTCCCCAGTTCTATTGGTTGCCAGTGACCAATACTATCTTTGTTGGGCAAGAAGCCCACGCAGCCAGAGCCTTCGAGGCCGATAAAAAGGGCAATGCCATGCAGATGTCCCACAACAGCAAGGTGTACCAAGTGGCACCTCATGGATTTCTCCGCAGTCCTCGAGAGCTCTGCAGGCTCCATTCACTGGTGAACAACCAGTTTACACTGATTCATCAGTGTCAGTTGGGCTATCTTCTGCTCAACAAATTCAAATGAGTAACGATGAACTGCCACCCTACTGCCCAAGACAGAGTAATATCTCAATTGCTTGATGAGGCCCTGTATCAGACTATTACGGTACTCTTCACAAGCCCTGAGGAGCAGGAGAACGTCCCATGGATGATTGTTCCTACATGGATCTATTGCTGCAAGGAGGGTGGGAGACTGGTCTTTGTTGGCCTGACTCCCCCTGATCCCAAGCAACCTTTTGCTTTGGACTACCTGGGCTCATATGCCCTCCTCTATAGGCATCCTGGGATGCCCAACATATGGACCAGTCTGGCCATGGACCGTGCCATGCACATTCATTGGTGCAGCCTCTTTGAGTTTGCGCTTGTGCACGCAATCAGTGCCAGCCACCCCTCCAAGACTATAGTACACAAGTACCTGGCCTATGTCTTCACATAGCTGGGCCTCTACAAAGAGGCTGTGGCCAAATACGAGGTGGCTACAGGGCAAGCCTTTGTGCCCCTCCACGCTGACGACCCTAACTTCAAGGCTCAGGCTGTGGACATCCCAGAAGCATCAGCTTCCATGTTCACCACTTCGGACACGCTATGCGTCCTTCTTCACAATCAAATCCCAGTCAGCTGGGCTGACCATGCTTACACCTATGGGGTTGCCTACTTGGCCCACATCTTCTTTGGCGACAACCAGCTCTACAATGAGGTGGCCGCCATTGACAATGAGAGGCTGCAATGCCTTGACCATTACAGGACACCCTAGTCCATTGCCCTGTAGGATGGGTGGTGTGAGGCCACCATTGGCGATTGACAGCGCCTTATGCTCCAGCAGCAGGATAGTTGTTGTGCTTATGACAATGCACTTGCAAAGGGGATGTATCTCCTCATTGGGCAAGACATTCATGCCCATGAGCTCTGGACCTGCCAGTACCCATCCGACAATGGGAATCTTCCTGATCTCCAACCATCTATCCTGGGGCCAGTCATTGACCCTGCTCTTACACTGTCTCCTCTCTGGGACTATGACGATTCACTGCCCATAGCAGGGCCATTGAGTACTTTCTATGAGCCCGCATCTGAGGATGAGCTCCTCGACTACGATATGGACAACGTGACTGCCAATCCATTCTGGGAGCCCGGGGACTCTCCAATTGCCCCTGTCCCTGACTTACCAATGGCTTGACCATCAGAGTACTTTGAGACCATAGTTCGGTCTAATTGGGGGGTGTGTAGCATAGTCCACTATGTGGCGCTGGCCACATAGCTTGTACTTACAGTAGTAGGCAGTATTATATTACATTAATTATATAATATAATACTATTATTTACATTACTATAATTACTTTTACTAGCTGCTTATTAAGCAGCTTATTCTTGTTGTATACTACATTGTTAATAGACCGGTCTGGTCTGAGTCAGTGTTGTGTGCACACTAAGCTCTCTCAAAGTCATAACTTTGTTACATTACTGATGACATAGTGTAGTGTACTTTGACAACAGTGGCCTCTCTACCTGGCCAACTTTAACTTCTCACTGCACTACAGGCCTGGAAGGAGTATGAAGAAGTTTGATGCCTTTTTTGACATGCTAACTACAGCTCCAGCACAG
>QGOA01001075.1:0-35127 GCA_003313075.1 Termitomyces sp. MG16
TTCTTCAAAACTCAGGTGAACTTGTCGCCGTGTCAGCGACGGTGGATAGACTACATGTCGAGATATCAGTTTGACATCACCTATGTTAAAGGTGAACTCAACAAAGTGGCAGACTGCTTGTCACGCTACTTTGAGAGTGATGTAGTTGGGGAGGCTCACGAGCCACATGAGTATGTGCAGGCAGACTGCCGCATAGACCCTGATGGAGAGGATTTACCTCTCCACCGATACCAAGAGCTCAGGGAGCATGTCCTGGAAGTATGTGCTATGCGTTGATAGGACCCCATACAGGATCAGCGCATCAACGGCAGGCGACGGCAACGCGGCACCGACTCAAAATACCTTAGCGCGTGCTAATTAACCAATTTTGGCGATATTTGACAGCCATGCACGGCAAGAAGCAGATCCGATCAGTGATAGCGCCGACGGCAGACAGAATGACAACTGACAGATGGCATCAGTCACTGACGACAGCGCTTAGGGAGAAGCCTGATGATCTATCAAAAACTGACAGACAGCTTGGCGTTTGACCTTGGTGTCTGACATTGCTTAGCGCCTCAATTCGGCGCCTGACATCGCTAAGCACTTTGGACAGACAGAAGGGTGATGGATTGATGATTTAGCACCGCGATCTGCCGCCTGGTGGCGCTAAGGGTCTTGAATGGACGGTAGGGATCTGAAACTGTTGGAGCTTCCCCTATGAAATTTTCCAGTTTACCGCACTTTGGCAATGGTTGGTCACTGGCGACGGTGAACTCCTTGTAGTATATAAAGTACTTACCAACTTGTACATACGCCAGAGAATAACAGACCAGAGTTTCCTGCTCCCCTTACTTCAGTCTCCCTTACGGTCGGCAACGTCGAACTCATCGGCAGTTACAGACGCTCGCCAACACTCGACACACTCGCGCCTTGCAACTACGGCAGGCATTATCGACGCTTAGACTTCGCTAAGCTTATCGTGCTCTTGCCGCTTACCTTTGCCGTGTTCACTTACCGCTTCTTCCCTAGGCGCTTTACCCTAGCGCTTTACACTTGCCGACCCCGTTACCGACTTTTCCCCATTTTCACAGGCGCGTTCTCTGGGACCTGCCCGGGACTCCTCACATCACTTATAGCGCGCCCAACGCAAGCAATTGGCACGGTAACACTATAGTTACATTTGTTACTGACCAAAACTTTAGGCGTCATCAAATTGGAGCCCACGGCGAGGGATCTCTAGGGCAGAATTCCGCCAGAAACCCGTCTCCAGCGTAGGCGCCGCCTGCTAAACCAGTCGGCAGAAGGCATAGCTCCTTCCCACCCATCAACTCCACAACCACCTGGTGCCTTACCGGGTCTCTCTCTCGCACAGGAACTACAGAACGCCACTGTAGACGCATTTCCTGATCTCTTCCTGCATTCCCTCGATTATAGCGCCGACGACCCCTTAGCATCGCCATTTACTGTACTGCAACCAGTTACCCCCATCACTCCTCTAACACCGCTTTCTCAACTCGCTATTTCTCTTACCCCGTCGCCAATCTCTAGAAACCCTTCCCCACTACCGCTAACCGAACTCGCCAACACAGTCGCCATGGAACAACAAGTCCAGCGCATGCTGCCGCACAACCACTTCTCGGCACCGAAATGGGACGAGTCCAAGCCACGGGAGCTCTCCCAGTATTTTAAGGAATTAGAGTATTTGTTCAGGGATTGTGGCATTACCGACCACACACAAATGAAGGAGTACGTGGCAAGATACGTATCGTACGACACGGCAGAGATGTGGACAGGCCTTGCCGAGTTTGCCGCCTTTGTCCCTGCCGCCCCACCCGTTCCAGCCCAAGGCGCTTCGTATGAAGGCTGGAAGACGGCAGTGATTCAGTTGTACCCTGGCGCTGAAGAGGCTACCCGATACTCGGTAAACGAGCTCCAGAAACTAGTACAGGAATCATTCGACAGTGGCACCTCCTCTCTTGACGCATTCTCCACGTATTACCGTGAATTCCAAAAGATCGCTAGGTGGTTAGTACAAAACGGCAAGCTATACATTAACAAGGAACGTCGCCTATTCCAACAAGGCATCCCGACTTCGCTTTGGACTCGTATTGCTCATCGCCTAGAGATAGTTCACCAGGCTCATCACCCAGACGAGCCCTATAACGTTGCCAACGTCTTTGAAGCCGGTAAATGGGTTCTCAAGGGAACGGACACTGGCGTTGGGCTGCAACGCGCTAGGACAAGCCCACCACCTGAGCGAACTAACGGTATCATTCCCATCCCGCCTCCTTTTGCCGACTTCGTTAAGAAGGAGGACCTTAACACTGCCATTACCGCTGCTGTCGCCTCTGCTATGATGCGTATAGAAACTATGATTACCACCAATCTCGCTAACTGACCCGCTAATGTACCCCCGTCTGGCCCTTGCCACTTCTGTGGGGAAATTGGCCACACTATGACTAGAGGACGCTGCATGACTTTAGAAAACTATATTCGGCAAGGAAGAATTTGAAGGGCTATCAACGGCAAGATAGTTCTCACTACTGGCGCCATCATTCTCAACTACTCAGACAAGAAGTCCTTCCAGGAACGAGTTGATGAATGGCATAGGCGCAACCCAGGACAAATCGTTACCGGCACGCTTTCTGGCAACGCCAACCCAGACCCTGAACAGGCGACCCAACAGCAAATGGTTCACGAGGTCTTACACTTTGACAGCATTGGCGACCACCCTACTTTCTTGCGGGAAGAGCGGATCGCTAAGCTACAGCAAGAATTGGATTCGCTTAAGAACCAGGTTTTTGATGGGGTTGAAGTTAAGCAGTCTAAACAGCCTCTCAAAGGATATAAGCCGATGCCTCCCGCTAGCAAGTTACTGACACCTGCTCCTGCCGCACTGCCTGCCACTACCCCTGCTACTACTGCAGAACCATCGTCGACCGCTGCCGCTCCTGAACCGCCCTTGCCGCCTCTCCATCCCTACTTAGGGATTCCCGACCGTTATCACGCACCCGCACAACGAAATTTTGCCGCTCCCAAGAAGCGTCCTGAAGGTGGTTACCGACCTACCGCGCCAATTTTTGACATAGAGAAATCCAACCACGTATTTAACCGCATCATGAAAACAGCCATCACCCTGTCAGTAGAAGAACTTTGTAGTATTGCTCCCGACGTTCGCAACCAAGTCAAGACGGCAGTTACTCCTCGACGACCCTTGGCGACAACCGTTGCCGAGGTCGAGGATCTCGACGACGCGCTCCCTGGTTTTTCCGTTACCGTCGACTCTTTGGACACTGAAGACTCTTCTGCCGACACCATCGCCAACGCCACTTCTGTGGACCCAGTCGAGACCTACCTTAGGTCAGTAGACCATGGAGAAGACCCCGCAATCCTTACCGTCGCTCAAGAATCGCACGCTATTCGCTCAGTCACGCTAACGGTCGACAATAAGCACGAGGTAGAGGCAATCGTGGACAGCGGGTCTCAGATCATTTCTATGGCAGCGGAAGTCGCTAACAATCTGGGCCTAATTTATGACCCAATGTTATAATATTAAACATGCAGAGCGCTAACGGTACGGTGGACAGATCCCTAGGCCTCGCCAAGAATGTGCCTTGCACCCTTGGCGACATTATGTTTTACCTCTAAATACACATCTTACGTTCCCCAGCATATGACCTGCTACTTGGCAGACCCTTTGACGTCTTGGCGCGATCAGTCGTCAAGACTGTTACTGACGACGAAACAACTTTAACAATTAGCGACCCCAATTCTGGAATCCGACGAACGGTGCCAATGTTCCCTAGGGGACAACGAAAAGGTGCCCACGCTAAGCCCCCGGAGTTTACCGACAAACATGCCAACGAGCCTCCCCACCGGTGTTTTCACAGACCATCGAGGAGGTGATTGGCGACAATCACGGAGATGTGGCGCTAACGCTGGAATATGACCAGTCAACTGGTCTTGTAAATGTTATGTCTACTGCTTTTCTTGACGAAGACGTTTTAACTACTTTACCCGCTACCGACGCAGAGCTTTCCCAGAAAAATCAAAACATTACCGACTCCTCTCTTGCCTACTTGTACCTTACCGCTTCTGAATCCTTTCAAAACATTGCGTCTACCGATACGTATCTCACTACCCTTCCTGGAGCCCAGTCTCCTGCCGTTCTTGGACTTGCCGCTCCTCAGGCTACGATTCCCCTTTCCACCTCTGTATATAACCAAGCTAACGCTCCCAAAAGGAAAGGGGTTCAAGTCAAAAAGAAATATAAGCCAGTTGCGCTTAAAACAAAACCCGTCGCTACGCACTCTCCCGAGACGTTTAGGATCGAGCGCCAGATCATTGCCGAGTCCTTTGCCGGGCGTATTTGTGGTGCCACCCTTGACCTCTACGTTGGCTACGACAAACGCCTCATACACCCTTCTTCCCGAGACCTTACTACTTTTCAAACTCCGTTTGGCGCCTTGCGCCTAGTCACTTTACCGATGGGCTGGACAAACTCAGTCCCTATCTTTCATGACGACATCACTTTCATCCTCCAACCCGAGATACCGCATAATGTCCTTAGCTTCATTGATGACGTTGGCGTCAAAGGCCCCAAAGACTGGCGACTTGTAAACGGCTTACCGGCAACCCATCCAGAGAACTCCAACATTTGCTTAGCGCTATGGGAATTTTTCCAGTTGCTCAACCGAGTTCTCCAACGTATGAAGTATAGCGGGGAAACCTTTAGCGGCCACAAACTCCTCCTTTGCGCACCAAGGTTCAAAATACTTGGTCCACGTTCCCGACAAGTCTCGCTTAGCACTCTTGGAGCGATGGGGCCCTTGCCGCGACTTATCTGAAGTTTGCGCCTTTCTAGGTACCGTTGGCGTTCTCAGGATATTCGTCAAGAACTTTGCCCATCCCGTGCACACCCTTAACCGACTCACCCGCGCTAACGAGCCCTTCGAATTTGGGCCAGACCAGGTCACTGCACAACGGGACTTAGTAAAAGCCCTACAAGATGCCAAGCCCCTAGTCCCCATTGACTATAGCTCTGCCGACCCTGTTATCTTGGCGGTGGATACCTCGTACATTGCTGTTGGCTACTTCTTGTGTCAGTGTCTTAGCAACAATCGGAAACAGCGACGCTACAACCGCTTTGGGTCTATCACGCTAAACAACAGAGAGTCTCGCTACAGCCAGCCCAAGCTAGAACTCTATGGGCTCTTCAAAGCCTTCCGGTTGCTAAAGATGTATTTGATTGGCGTACGGAACCTTATCGTTGAAGTTGACGCTAGGTACGTCAAAGGCATGCTGCAGAATCCCGACATCCAGCCATCCGCTAGCATGAACCGTTGGGTGGTCGCTATTCTTATGTTTCACTTTGAATTGGTACACGTCAAGAGCTCTTTCCACGGACCGGATGGACTCTCTAGGCGACCACGGCAACCTGGCGACCCGGCAGTGGATCCACAGGCAGATAGCAATTTCGAGGACTGGATCGACAGATTACACGGTTTTATGCACCTCATCCAACAGCCAATTCCCCTACTACGACGGCAACAACCTGCTAGTATCCTTCTACATCCCATTGTCCCTTACCGTCCTGAGACCTTTAGCGCACCCCTCACATTCTATACGGCAAGCATCTTCAAACAAGACTTGCCTCCTGTAAAAGTCGTACAAGAACCATATCCGCTAAGAGAAGACAGCAGAAACTTGACCTACGATGCCGTTCCCCGATCCGCCAAGGCAAAGGCGGAAGACAGTCGCCTGTTAGTAGTCAAACAATGGATACAAGACCTTAAGCGACCCGCAGACCTTACCGACGAACAATACACGACCTTTATCCGATATGCCACTCACTTCTTCTTTACCAATAACCGCCTTTGGTGACGAAATCGGGATGGCGCTCACAAGCTGATCATCAAGCCAGAAAGTCGCTTACAGGTCCTGCGCGCCATGCATGATGAGCTAGGACATAGAGGTCTGTACGCTACCCGAGCTTCTCTTTTAGAACAATTCTGGTGGCCACACGCTAGTGCTGACATCGCCTGGTACATCAGGACTTGCCACCTCTGCCAAATTCAACAAACGCACCAAGTGCTTATCCCGCCAACCGTTGCAACGCCAGCTCCCCTCTTCAGCAAGATTTACGTCGATACCATGCATATGCCCAAATCTGGTTGCTACAAGTACATCATTCAAGGTCGTTGCTCACTAATCCACTGGCCTGAATTTTGAATGCTTCAAAGAGAAAACACGGAGGCGGTCGCTAAGTGGCTGTTTAAAGACGTCATTTGCTGTTGGGGAGCACTAAGAGAAATTGTCACGGATAATGGTGCGCCAATTATCAAAGCGCTAACCTATCTCGCCAAGAAATACAATATCCATCACATTCGAGTATCGGGCTACAACAAACACGCCAATGGCTTGGTAGAGAGACTACACTTTGACATTTGGCAAGCGCTCTTCAAGGCAGTCGATGGCGACGAGTCTCGTTGGAGTGAGGCGACGTATTCAGTGTTTTGGTTGGAAAGAGTTACTATTTGTAAGCGCATGGGTTGTTCTCCCTATTACGCGGCTACTGGCACCCATCCGTTACTCCCTGCCAACATTATAGAAGCGACCTACCTTCAGCCAGCACCTAACAGCATCTTAGCGACTACCGACCTGATCGCCAGACGAGCTATTGACCTCCAACAAAGAAAAGAAGATTTAGAGCGACTCCACGAGGTAGTCTTTAGCGCCCGTCGCCAAGCAGCCCTGCGATTCAAAACTGAGCATAGCGCCACTATCAAGGATTACAACTTCCTGAGGGGGGCGCTAGTGCTTATGCGCAACTCCAAAATCGAGACCTCATACAACAGGAAAATGCGCCCGCGCTATCTAGGACCCTTGGTAGTTATCTCTCATAACCGTGGAGGCGCTTACGTGCTCTGTGAATTAGATGGTTCAGTACTACATCGACCTGTTGCCGCTTTTTGCCTATTGCCGTATCTCGCCAGGGAACAAATCGACTTGCCGCTTGAAGCACTAGATATTGACACCGCCAAGCTGAGAGAACTTGAAGAAACTGAATTATTGGACAATGATGATTTGCCGACTCTGGTTGAAGAAGAAGAAAATGATTAGAAAAGAATATATTGATGAGCTTTCTTTTTCTATTACTTACCTTACTTATTTTGCTTGCCGATACTTACTGTACTATATCCAACAGACATTTCCTTACATAGTCAAGTTGCAGCGCTAGCGTGTCGCCAACGCTTAGCGCCCTGTGCAACTCTCGCCAAGGGTTTTTCGCTATGATGAATTACTGAGCGTTTCCCTTTTCCTCAAATTTTGTCTAAATCCTTCACCTACTACTCCTCTTGCTAAAAACTACCTTAGAATACTTGCCGCTTGCTTTCTCTTTGCTTTACTTTCTTGGCTCTCTGCTGCTGCGCTAACTCAGATTACGGGACTTATCCTTCCACTGGGCAAGAAGACGGCAAGATGTATATATATGCACACGGTAATAAACAAAAAGAAAATATACACGACGGCCTATCTACCCTGAGGTCCGTCAGTCTTCATCTCCAGTAAGCGACAAGGAGTCGTCGAGCGGCAAGAGGTTGCCAACTTGCACGTGGTTGAGGGTTTGCCATTCCAGGGCCTTGTTGCAGTCGGCTTGATACTCCTGCAAGGTATCCATACTCCTGGTCAAGTTGGAATACCGCAGTCACGAAGCCATAATTTGCTCCCAGGCTCGTTTGTGCTCACGACCTAATACCGCTTGCATGCTTGCCGCACGCGCTGCCATCCGCTCTATCACCTGGGGAGGGTAAAGGGCCACCACAGGATAGACCAAGTCTTCCCCCAGCCACTCGTAAGAGTCGCCAGCAACTCTTGGCTGAGGCTGGGGGGGTCCACGACAAAGGCCCGCTCGAGCTCGTCCAGAGCTGCATTGCTAAGTCGCCCTCACTTACCCAGGGGGTGGCAGGCTCCACCATTGGCAACTCCTGGGACTCGCCAGGGACGTCTCGCAAAGTCTCCTCCAGTTCTCCCTCAGCATCTTCATTGCCGCCTTCTACCTCCTCGCGACTCGGTGACCCGCCACGTGTTTCCTCCTCTGTGGGTAACGCCTGCGCGCTAGTTGGCTCTCCCATTACGACATCACCCTCCTCTCGTTAGGTGCCAGTTGGCGCGTTTTCAGGCAAGGCAAGGGGGGAAAATAAGCGACTAGGACCAGCCTCACCGCTAGCGGGAGGGAGGCAGCTGGCAGCAAGGGCCTCCTCTAAATCTTTCATCTCCCTGTCCTCAGCACTTGGAGAGGGGGAGGGCAACTCAATGCGTACGCGCTTGGCCTTACCCTTGCCCTTGCCTGGGGAGGGGGCCTTGTGTTTTTCCTGGCGCTCGCCAGCGCCGCGCTTGCCGACCGATTCCGATTCATCTCCTTGGCGTGTCGGCAGCGCCAAGGAGGACTTGCTGATCTTGGCCGCTCTCCCAGCAGCAACCTCCCTACGTTCCCTCTCGACAAACTCCCTAGCCCGCTTGACCAAAACCGCCCAGGAAAAGGTCTTCTTGACAAAGACATCAGGCACTCCACCACGCTCACAACTTTTGGCGCCGTCGATTGTACAGGCACACTTGAGAGTGCCGCATCGGTAGCACGGTTGAGCGCCAGTGGGGAACCAACAACTCTCAGGGTTGTTGTCGGCCCAGCATTTGTCACACTACCCTTACTTGAGAACCAGAACCATATGAAAAGCTAAGGCGACTTACCGCTCCACGCAAATCTTTAAACTCCTGGCGCGTCGCCAGGGAAACTGTGCGCTTGTTCTTCATCTCGGGCAACTCCACTCCTCCCTCAATGCCCTCATCCATCACTACATCTTCCTGGCGCGGCAAGAGCAGACCCCTCAGCTCCTTGTCGTCAAACGTCATCTGACTAGGGAGCTGGGAGAGAGTCAGTAGAAAGTTGGCAAAAAGTCACTACGGCATACCTTGTATTGAGGGCCCTTCCCCTTGCAAGACTAGCAAAAGTCACAGTCGGCAAGAAAAGACGCCAATAACAGCAGACTCACCTTTTTCTTCAAAGCCTTGCCAGGCTTTGAAGGCAAACCCCGTGTGCCTGCCAGCAGTGTGGGGCTCTGAACACTGCCGGCACGAGACCTCTTGCTAGAACCCTCGGCAACAGACTCCTTCTTCTGTTCCTTGGCAAGCTCTGCCTTCACTACCGCCAAAGTGTGCGTGGCAGTGGCAGCGGCAGCCTCCTCCTGCTCTTGCTTGATCTGCAAGCGAGCAAGGGGTTCCAGCACCTCTTGTTTACTACGGGAAGATAATTCAGTCCATAGCTAGGGAAGGAAAGGTCAGAAGCTACTTACTCAGTTGCCGATGCGCTTACTGTCATCGGCAACGTGCCAGAAAGAATATCCTCCAGCTCATCCTCAATGGTGGGGACAGGGAGAAGCGCCTAGGTAACAATCAGCTAAGCGACACGGCAGGCAGCAGAAACAACTTACGAAGCGGGAGAAGGGCGCTAACCACTCGGCGCCACGATTATCGACATATCGGGCACGACACCACTCCTGCACCTCAATCTCGCAATCCCAGCCAACGCCAAGGACCCTCACCTCATACCACTTCTCCAGCAGCTTCATTACGCCAACCACTAAGTTTGGGGAGGCCTCAGCGCCAACACCCTCGATATGACAAATGAAGCGGTTAGCCTTGGCGATGTAAGCGTAGGCGGCTTCCTGGGCAGCCTGAGAAGGCACGGGGGGCGGAGTTGGAATGCGGAAAGACATTTTAATTTTATTGAGCGCCAGGTAAAGATGGGGAGAAGAAACAAAGTCCAAACTCACGCGCCAGGACTATAAACAAAATCTCAAGAACGCACGGACCACCTGTCACAAAAGCGGTAACGGTAACCATATTTGGTGACTGAGGACAGTCAATTTTTCAGTTGGGGGGAGATGATAGGACTCCATACAGGATCAGCGCATCAATGGCAGGCTACGGCAACACGGCACAGGTTCAGAATACCTTAGCGCATGCTAATTAACCAATTTTGGCAATATTTGACGGCCGCGCGCTGCAAGAAGCAGATCTGATCAGTGATAGCGCCGACGGCAGACAGAATGACAACTGACAGATGGCATCAGTCACTGACGACAGCGCTTAGGGAGAAGCCTGATGATCTATCAAAAACTGACAGACAGCTTGGCGTCTGACACCACTTAGCGTCTCGATTTGGTGCCTGACATCGCTTAGGTGCTCTGACAGACAGAAGGGTGATGAATTGATGGTTTAGCATTGTGATCTGCCACCTGGCGTCGCTAAGGGTCTTGAATGGACGGTAGGGATCTGAAACCGTTGGAGCTACCCCTATAAAATTTTCTAGTTTACCGCACTTTGGCGTCATTAGCTACTGGCGACGGTGAACTCATTGTAGTATAAAAGTACTTACCGACTTGTAAATCGAACAATAGACCAGAGTTTCCTGCTCCCCTTACTTCAGTCTCCCTTACGCTTGAAATCTCATTTACGGTCGGCAACGTAGAGCTCGTCGGCAGCTGCAGACTTCATCGCTAGCCTTCGACTTATTCGCGCCTTGCATCTACGGCAGGCATTTACGATGCTTAGACTTCGCTAAGCTTACTGTGTTCTTGCCGTTGATATTGCCGTGTTCGCTTACCGCTCCCTTAATAGGCGCTTTACCTTAGCGCTTTACACTTGCCGACTCCCTTACCAACTCTTCCCCATTTTCATAGGCGCGTTCTCTGGGACCTGCCCGGGACTCCTCACATCACTTATAGGGCGCCCAACGCAAGCAAATTGGTATGGTAACACTATAACTATATTTGTTGCTGACCAAACTTTGGGTGTCATCAGTGGCTCTATCGCCGCAAAGAGGGAGGGAAAATTGCCTTCGTCGGCCTTACCCCCCCTGATCCAAAGCAACCATTTGCTTTGGACTACCTGGGCTCATACGCCCTCCTCTATGGACGTCCTGGGACGTCCAACGTATGGACTGGTCTGGCCATGGACCATGCCATGCGCATTCATTGGCGCAGCCTCTTTGGGTTTGCGCTTATACGCGCCCTCAGCGCCAGCCGCACCTCCAAGTCCATGGTACACAAGTACCTGGCCTACGTATTCACATGGCCAGGCCTCTACAAAGAGGCCGTGGCTGAGTACGAGGCGGCCATGGGGCAAGTCTTTGTGCCCCTCCACGCCGACGACCCTAACTTCGAGGCTCGGGCTGTGGACATCCCGGAAGCGTCAGCTTCCGTGTTCACCACTTCGGACGTGTTACGCGTCCTTCTTCATAATCAAATTCCGGTCAGCTGGGCTGACCACGCATATACTTATGGGGTCACCTACTTGGCCCATTTATTCTTCAGCGACAGCCGGCTCTACAACGAGGTGGCCGCTATCAACGACGAGAGGCTACAACACCTCAACCATTACGGTACACCCCAGTCCATCGCTCAGTGGGATGGGTGGCGTGAGGCCACCATTGGCGATCACCAATGCCTGATGCTCCAGCAGCAGGACAGTTGTTGTGCATACGACGACGTGCTCGCCAAGGGGATGTACCTCCTCATCAGGCAAGACATTCACGCCCGCAAAATCTGGACACGCCAGTACCCGTCCGACACTGGGGATCTGCCTGATCCCCAACCACCTGCCCTGGGGTCGACCATCGACCCCAATCTCACACTGTCCCCCCTCCGGGACTATGATGATTCCCTGCCAGTAGCAGGGCCTTCGGGCACTTCCTACGTGCCCGCACCCGAGGATGAACTCCTCGACTACGACATGGACGACGCGACTGCTGATCCATTCCGGGAGCCTGGGGACTCTCCCATTGCCCCTGTCCCTGACTTACCGACGGCATGACCATCGTATTATCTCAAGACCGTAGCTCGGTCTGATTGGGGGGTGTGTAGCGTAGTCTGCTATGTGGCATTGGCCACATAGCTTTACTTACTGTAGTAGATATTATATTATATTTATTATCATATAATATTAATATATTAATTACTTTACTCTATATATACGTACATATGTGCTGCTTATTAAGCAGCTTATTTTTGTTGTATACTACATTGTCAATAGACTGGTCTGGTCTGATTCAGTGTTGTGTGCACACTAAGCTATCCAGAATCCGTAACTTCGTTACAGCAAACATGCATTGGTACTGGCACCATATATTCAAGACTGCCCAGCACTTGATGACTTTACAAGGATCACACTCCCTCCCATCCGCTAGGTCAGTCTTGCTCCTATCCTTGAGGGGGTCCACGTTTCGCACAACGCATCACGGAGCTCCTGACTTATTGGGGATTGCAGCTCACAATGGACCCTTACAGGTTTTGATGTTTCAAGCGAAGGAACCTATGGTTCCTTTCCCCAAACAGCAGCAATGAACTTGTATTGCAAAGTAGAAAATAGAATACACAAAGTTACTGCGTACCTCATAAGTGAAGCCACAGGCAGAATCTTAACACATAGATGTTTGTTTAGGCAATTTTCAAGTTTTTAAGGTTTTGTTGTCTTGTACAGTTGTTTTACATGCTTCAGAGGCCCCAGAAGCATCAAACCTGGTGTAGGAAATCTCTAGACTTGTTCTTCTTGGATCTCTCTCTGCCAGGTAAGTAGTTATTATGATATTGTTAGTATATACTCTAATATACTTTGTATCTTCCTCTGCTAGCTGTGTGACTGAGCCATAGCCTTCAGAGGTTGCTCTTACAGGACTGGAAATTACATGAAAGCAATGCATCCATTAGACTCAGGACAATTAATCTTCTGACAGAGAGACCAGTCATTCTGAGTGGAGACTAGCACCAGCACCATCTCATATAGAGCAAGGATGATGCTCAGCCAATGGGAAGGACACAGAAACTCATCAACTGGATTCAAGAACATGATTACTCAATAATAAATGAGAAAGGGGTATGTACATACCATGAACATCGCAGAAGTAGAGCAACCTCAGTGATAGACCTCATATGAGCAAATGTGGAAGCTGTCACAACCAGCACCTTACCTACTGACACACAACACTGGAAAACTCTGCACTCACTTCTGCCCCAACCCTGAAACACCCTTCTCAGGCCCCTGAACAGTACCAATCTTCCCAAACATCAACATCATGGCTAAAGCTGATTGACCATACTCAACATCCCAACCAGCACATCATGTGACCCCCAGCATCTCCTTGTCCTTATTTGTTTAGCCACTTAATCAACACTGGTGCTCACCATCAACTTCCTGAACCCTACCAATCAGCCCAAGGACCCATCCCCCATTCATTGCTGACCTGCTCAGCCACCCTGCTCTCCCAGTATACAATTCTATGCAACCCACAGGCCCCAACCAATCCTTCCAGCACCACACCCATACCCAGACTATATGCCACACAGGACTTGTACCTGGACAATACACTGCACAGAACTGACCACATGGAGTGCTGCTCCAGACTTCATCCAGGTGGCCCAGAACTTACCCACTATAGGTATTTAGCTCATAGTTAGCACCTCATCACAGTAGTCTTGATATTGTGATAACTTCTGCCTTGATATTCATCTGTCTATCTTGTTTACTTGCTCAATCTATTTTTCTTGTCTCCAACAGTCTCCTGGTTCAATAAGTTTCACTTGATCATATCTTCCATCTCCTAGTTTCAGTTCCAGTCTCCCAGCTTTAGTCTCAGCCACCAGGTCTCTCCTCATTGTTTCTTCATGCCCCACTGCTCTGCTCCCCCTCACTGACCCTCCTGGACTTTGTCTGGGATCCTGCCAAAGCCTCTTTCAACTCCGGCACTGTATGTATGCCCCAGAGTATGCCTGCACCTCACTAGACTCCCTGGAACCCTTGTCCCTGCTTCCTGTAGGTTCAGAGTCACCCTGTAGACATCAAGTCCACCTAGTAAGAACTCACTTGTGCTCAGAAGCCCCCATAATCACCAGAACCTAACAGAAGCCATGGCACTAAATGCCATGAAAGAATAGGTAATAGATCTGCATGCAGCTTGGATCACTTTGCTCTGAAATGAGTAATAGACCACAGCCCCACAAAGGTACAGAACACAATGGGCACAAGATACAACTGTAAGAATACAAGACCAGAGGATTGGCATGAAATGTTTGGGAGAGAGATAGAGCAGAATGCAGAAAGGTGGGTTTTCTTACAGAAGCTCAACACTGAATGTTCCCCAGAAGAATTGGACAAGAATGTTGAACTGATCACAGAAGTGATGAGAATCATAACAAAGAAAACAGCAAAGGAGAAAGCCTTTAGACAAGGCCAGACTATGGTGGACAAAGAATCTGGGAGAAGCAAATGTGAGGAGGATACAACTCCATGAGAAACAGAGATTATACACAGCCTGATGAGATAAACAAAACAAAGAGATAAACAGGAAAATAAGGAAAGTGACTAACTATTTCAGGAGATTATACAAACATGAGAAAAACAATGAATAAATGATACACTAGAGGAGGCCACTCTGAAAAACATGTGGAAGCTCTGAGGTTGGTCAAAGGGCACAAGAAACTACCTATCACTAGCAATAAAGGAACGGTATTGTGAAATGGCAATCAAACATGGAGACAAGTGTGACATCCTGCATGATGCACTGTTTAGGCTGCCACTGGAACTGGAAAACAATGAGGAACCAGACCTATTGAGGGTACAAGACCAAGTCTATGCACATGTCAAGGTTACATGAGAGGATGTCAGAGAAGCAATATATTGACACAGCATTAAAAAAGCCCCAGGAGTAAGTCAGCAGTCATTCAACATGGTATGGTGGGCTTGAAAAGCAGAGAGTGACACAATCTTCACCCTCATACACCACTATGTCAAAATGAGACATCACCTAAAGCCTTAGAGACAAGCTATTGTAGTAGTGCTGAGAAAACCTAGCAAACCTGACTATTTGGAACTGAAAGCATACAGATTGATTCAACTCCTGGAATGTATAGGAAAAGTGCTGAAATAGATAAGTAAGTACTTTCATCAGCAACTTTTTTGGCTTGTCATGCATTCCAACTCTCTACTATGCTTTTACTAAAGCTCTTGCTTCTATCCTCTCTTGTTTTGAACGTCTGATTCCAACATCACTCAGGGGCTGTCTTTCTTGTCAATATTTGGTTCTCACTTAGCATAAATTGTTGTTTGACTACTCAGTCAATTGTGAACCATTCATACTTCTGTATTTCAAGATTATTACATTCCACCAGCATCCAACCATACACTCCAATTTTGATCCAGTTGATCCATCAGCTAGCCTCACCCACATCCATACCAGCATCCCACTGCTGTCATGACTTGAAGGGAGTGGGGTGGTGAGGCCTTCAGCAGCTTGTTTCTTCAAGTCATCAAGTTTGGCTCTCAGCTTTGGACAGCTCCCGCTTTCAGCTAAAATACTGGACATGTGTGGTGGTCTTGTAAGCATCCTCAATGTTTAATGTGGCTTGTGAATTGCTTCCTGAGGCTGGTAGTTTATGGCTGTTGAGCACAGGTTAGGACTTTAGAGTGGGGCATTGTGCAGTAGGAAGGCAAGTCTCAATTACATCACAGTCATTATTAAGACAATAACTCTATGAAGTGAAATGAATGAATGAATGTATTCTGTTTTTGCCACTGACAAGCCACCATGAAGGGCTAAAAGGTGGGGCTAAGGTAGTATCTCTACTCTACTCCAGTGTCGATAATGGTGTTTGATATAATAGTGAACTTATAGCTTAGCTTTGCATAGTAGAATTTTTGTTGAAGAATATAACATCTGACTTTGGCTACTCACTTATGACATCACCATTTTATTATATTCACGTATGTTTCACTTTTATTTTATTGTGATGTATTTATTATCTTGTTATGACATAACACATTATATGTATGGCTATAAATACTCTGTAGAGATCTGGAGTCATGTCATTGGCATAAAGACAAGCACTGAAGGTGTGAAAGCATTTTTAGAGGCCTCTGCATGACAAGGAACCTTCCAGATGCACTCTCACCTTTGCCTCTCTTGACCAAAAGCTGATATTGGTTTTGGTGCCAGAGTCTGGCAGATGCCAAGCCAGGATCAGTATGGCATTGATAGGCTTCTACTCAGACTGAGCACATCAAGGGACATTATAGGTTGACCAACACTTGACATACTGGAGACTCTAGCAACCAGTTTGGGTACAAAGCAGCCCAAGCTCTGTCGCTCTATTGCAGGACTTATCCATTTACCCTAATTACCAGTTACTAGTCCTTCAGCACACTCCATTCATCTATTTCAAGGACTGAGGAGGCTCAGAACATATAGTGCTAACACGACAACAGGAGGTGGACTCTGACCAAACTCTGATCACTTCCAGAAGAGGTCAGCAGTAGGTGCTGCCATTTGACAAGGCACCTCAATCAGAAGCCTAAAAGAATCAATGATGGCAGCACAGGATATACTTAAACCCAACATCTGGACCTATCAGGAATTGATACAATGAGTAGTGCTAACATTAGTGCTTATAGCGTCTGTCAAGAATTTTTCAATCATACCCCAGAACAGCCTGGCCGATTGGAATTATATTAAGAGTAAGCAGGCCCATATAATTCTAAGTCAATTTAGAGTTGCCATTGGTCACCATAGGTCATAATGCCATTGATTGCTGTCATCCATATGCAATGGGTCACCATTGACAGGTCACTGTTAGAGGGAACTACAAGGAGAGATGCTAAGAGGTAGCGCCGCAGATGAACTTATCTTGGAAAACACAATAGCGCATAGTATATAAGATAGCTACTTCACATGTACATAATAACAAATCATAACCTCTTGAGCATCCAGTTACACTTAGCATTCAAATTGTGCTAGCTCTGCCTGACTTTGTCACTAAGTTAGGTGCTAGCTTAATCTATCTCATCTTCATTGTTTATTGTGCCACCTATGGGCACATTACGCTGTGCTACTCGTCTTTTTCTCTTTATCTTTGCTTAAGCTATGGCGCTTACCATTTGCTAGATAGCATTCAAGGCGCTATCATCTAGCACACTGTTCTATCACCTCTGCTTGAGCACACCAGGTCCTTGTCAGAACTCCTCACAACTACATATGCCAGGCACTGGAGACAGCATTGTACTGCATATATATCCAGCACACCCAACCACAGTTGGAGTCATCAGCATATGGTCTCAGACATCCTAAACAGCATTCTCCTCTGCCCATCTCCTTCTCCAGTGCCTGCTCAGGTGAGTGCAATGCCACTCTCTCACATATCCAGATTGGTCTCACCAAAAATCATGCCTATAGCCATTGCAACATACTTTTCTCCTCATAAATTTCTTTTATTGTTGCACTTCATTGGTGAGACTGCATGCCACATTCTCTCAGTGAGCCTCGCTCACTCATCACTTCAGCTATTTCAGACCCATTGATCTTCTTCTCTCTGCACATTCAATAAAATAGCTGAAGTAAGTATGCAATGGGAAGGTCGCGTCAATCTCTCATTCATAATTACATTTCAGGGTTTTTATTCTCAATTAGTTTAATTATTTTTTAGTCTCCTTTTTGTCAATTTTACTCACTACACATCATCATCATTTCTTTCTATGCTTTCTGAGAATATTCAATCTTGTTGCTGTGAGACGTATTGTCACCACACCCATCAAACACTTGAATATGCTTTCCAAGTACCTGAGTCCTGTCCTTCTTCTCAAAGTCAAGCACTTGAAGCTGTCAGATCAAAATCCAAAGCAGCACAAAAGCTTGTTGACAAGATAGTCAAAGAGAAGCTCACTATTGCTGAGCTTGTACAATCACTTTGTGCATTGGGATTTAGGTCTGACAAAGCTAAAGACTTTGTCAATGCAGCTCAACACAGGCTTGAAATCCATCAGTCAAAATCTAGGGCTGCACCTAGCTCTTCACGTCCATGTACTTCAATTGCAGCCCCCAAGCCAGCCTTGCACTCTCCAGGGTTCGAACAAAGTGCAACTTTCTCAAATCATATCAATTTTTCTTCAATTGCTGCACATAGTCAAGTGGTTGAGATGGCCACTTGGGCAGCACTGCTGGATCAAGTGTCCTTACCATTTTCTGAACAAAGGATTAACATGCCTGCTCAAGGCACAGTTTATGATTCCAAAGTGATTCCTGAGATCAAAGAACTGTCAGACTCTACATCTATCTCATCATCTCTTTTAGCTATGGCATCTCATCTCGCATGTTTGCAAGATCAATCAATAGTTGATCCTCATTTGGTTAAGATCTGGGATCTTCATCAGAAGTATGGAAAAGAGAGAGTCATTGACTCACTTATTAACATGGCTCAGCTCAAAAAGCTCAGAGATCTGATATCGAGGTCAATTTGAAGACTTATCATTCTTGACCACTATGTTGATTTTGAGAAGCTGTATGCTACCCTTGACAAAGGATATGACCACAATGACAAACCTAAAGAATTTGCTGGTGGCTTTTCAATTGTCAAGAAGGATCAGGCTACAGCATGTTGTCCTATACTATCTGAGTCTGATTGGTCATGTGCATTTGATGCTTGGATGGTGGCAATACTCGTCTTCTATCCTCATAGAAAAGCAGAGCTTGTTTTGTATAGGTGCAGAATCATTGATTTCTTCTGCTCTTTTCAGAGTGCAGCACCTATTGCAATTCATTTTGACTCTGAGACATAAGGCAGATATGCATGCAATCCTTTTAGGCTGGATGATCCAAATGAATTGCATATCCCTCTTTTATCACATCTCTTTGGCCTCTTGGCTGCAGCAGTTCCAGTGGTGGGAGTCAAGCATGCTGCTTTTTCATGCTTTGTCCTAAACAAAGAGCAGGCAATGACAATCTGCTGGAATTGGAATTTGGGTTACTGTAATACAGACCTGTGTATGAATGGCTGTAAGCACAATGTTTGCTGTGAGTGTGGCAGCAAGCACAGAGCCAAGGATAATGATAAATGCCATGCAAAACTCAGAGCAAGATGCCAAGCTTATAAGGCAATTGGCAGAGCTGATGCATAGAGTTGATGAGGAGAAGAATGGAGAAACAATTTCTCTTTTAGTCAGAAGCAAGAGATCTCAAAAAAATGTTCCTCAAAGTTATCCACACTTCCGACAAGGATTTGTATAGAACAGCTCAGCAGCTTTGTCCCAAATGTCACCTTCAGCTTGTGCTACCAAAACTGCACTTTCTTTACCCTTTCCACTAGCTCACCTTCTAGAAGATACTAAAATTCAATCAACTTTCAAGGCCATGGAAGGCCATATCCAAGTCAAAACGCCATTCAATGTTGATAGGTTTGAATTGATGCTCTGGGATTATTTTAATCAGCCTTTTGTATCATTAGTCATGAGAAGCCTCCAAGAAGGGTTCTGACTCTTTGATGGTGGAGACTGGAAGAAAAAAGAGGAAGACTAACTTGATAACTACTTGACAGAGGTTATAGACCTTGATATGATAAGAGTCTTTCAAGGAAAAGAAATAGAGGCAAAAAAGTGGTCCAATCTGCTCAATATTAATAATCTTCTCCTAGGCATGACATTGTCTCCTCTGTTTATAGTTTGGCAATGAGGCAAGGCTAGAGTGGTCACGGATCATACAATATCTGGCCTGAATGATAGTATTTTGAAAATTGATGCAAAAGTCAAATATGATGATATGCAAACCTTTGGTCAAGCATTATACAATGCAAAATGATGGTACTCTGATATACACCTTCTAACTTGGAAATCTGATGTATCCAGTGCCTTCCTCAACTTGCCTGCTCATCCTTTATAGCAGTTACCTCAAGTGGTTAAGGTTGATGGACTGTGGCAGATTGTTCACTGGCTGGTGTCTGGTAATTGGGCCTCACCACATTGTTAGTGTGCTGTTGCTGGTCTAATGTGTTGGATTGGAATCATAAAGTTGGACATGCCAGATCTTTATGACTTTATGAATGACTTCTTTTCTTGGGATGTGGCTTTGGACCTTGTTATCTACAAGAGCTGCTATAAGCCAAAGCATCAGGCTCAGTTACTCATTTTTTGGGATGCCATAGGCTGCCCCTGGGAAGAGAAGAAGCAGGAATTTGGTGAGTGCCTTAAGATCATCAGTTTTTGGATTGATATCAATCAGAGAAGCATATTTCTCACTAAAAACTCAATCGACAACATTATTGAAAAAATTGACATGTTCATCCACACCTCAAACCATCGCCCTCTACTCTGAGTTTGGCAATGTCTCACTGGCCATCTTAATTGGCTTCTTAATGTTTTGCCATGGAGATGTTGCAGTTGGAATCAGATTCCTTGACACAACTCATTGGGATAACTCATCTGCTGACTTTGTATTGTAGACTGATGCAAGTTTAAAATTTGCTCTAGCATTTGTCTATGCAGGGAATCTATGTATATCAGCTCAACCCAGATGAATCAAAGCCAAAAGTGGATATCTTTTTCCTTAAACTGGCAGCAATCCTCTCTGCAGTTTACCATGTCGCTTCCTTCAACCACTCTCCAAAAAGACTCTTAGTATTCACAGATAGCCTAGATGCAGTGGTGGTTTTCAATTCCTTAAATGCATCTGAGAACATGCACAACTCTGTCATCAAGACAGTGGCTAGAATCATAATCAAAATTAGGATGGATTTACGTGTATATCATATTGCAGGTAAGGATGGACCATGTCATACAGCACATTGTGACACGTCTGCGGCTCTGTATTCTACGGCACTGTGGGGACTGCTCCACTCCAGTATAGCGGACTTTGCTGGACATGTATGGTACAGCACAAAGCAAGCTCCCGTACAACGTATGACATGTACCGTTGTGATGTCTCTATGTGAATGTCCAGTGCCGATCTTGATGCCTGGACACTTCAAGTGCAAGCTGAATCAATAGAAAAATCTACTGCCTCCTGCTATGCCACAGGTGCACAAGACTACATTTATTTCTGCTCTTCTCATGGTCTGCTATTGGACCCTACCTTACAAACACTATCTAAATACATCGCATTCATGTCAAGATATATTGCCTCAGGCCCAAAATATCTGTCTGGGGCAGGATATTTTTTACAAAACATTTATCCTGACTTTGACATAGACAGATCTCATTCTTTAGTAAAAGCAGCAATTACAGGTTCCAAGAAAATTCAAGCAGATCCAGTTCATCAAAAACTCCTACTTTGTCTCCATCATCTTTTACATTTTGTAACACATGCAAGAAAAAATAACCACTTTGATGACCTCCTTTTCACAACAATCTTGTCATGTGCATTGTATACATGCCTGTAAGGGCAGCCTCTAGAGGCTGTGGCTCAGTCACACAGCTGGCAGAGGGAGATCCAAAGTGTATTAGAATATATACTGACAATATCATGATAGCTACTCACCTGGCAGAGGGAGATCCAAAAAGAACAAGTCTAGGGATTCCCTATGCCAGGTTGGACACTTCTGGGGCCTCTGAAGCATGGGAAACAACTGTACAGTACAACAAACCCTTAAAAACTCAAATATTGCCTATACAAACAATTGCACAAATAAGGGGCAAACTCTGGCAAACTCTGGCTTATGTAAGCAGTCTGAAAGCAGTGCTGAGGGGCCCACACTTGTCTGAATGGTAGCTAAAGAACCAGAGCACCTCAAGGGCTGAGAATAGTACTAACAGATTGTGTTGAAAGAATAGAAACAGTAAAATGAAATAATGTCAGAAGAAATAAGAGAATGAATGAAAGGAGAGTGAAAAGATAAGAAGTGAAGGAAGGAAGAAATGAGGAATCCCCTGACAATGCCATCAATCAGGAGAGTTGGTGATTAAGTCTAAAGCAGCTTTAGACTGAAGAAAGATTATTAAGTGATCTTCTCTCTCCTTTTCAGAAGGCTATGCATCATATCATCTACCTTATCATAAGACTGACCGGTTCTTTATGGGTTCTCAGGTCATGTTCACCCATCACAAGTTCGCCAATCCCGTACTCCTGCTACATGAATATATGATTAAATGTGATGCAATTCACAGCACAAAATTTGCACTATTTCTGCAACACAATGGATCCATTCCAACTTGGGCATGGTTTGATGCCAAACTCTTCTCATTCCTTAGAAAATCTTATGGAGGACATTCTGCCAGAGCAGGCAGCACTACTCATTATGCCTCCTTGGGCCTCTCAGAAGACATCATCATGGCAATAGGTTGTTGGACTTTAAAAGCTTGGAGGACATATTTGAGGGATAATCCCTGTGTATGGGCAGCTCTATATCTCACTGCTATTAATCACAAACAATAAACATTCTATTCATGGCCTTGCACATTATATTTTCTCACCAACATTAATCCATCCATCAGCTCAGCTCCTGCAACATTTCATTTCACCTCCACCACCCCACCTCACTCCTTTCCAGCTTCTTCTTTAGCCAGCAGTCACTTCTTGCCTTAGTCAAGGTTATACACGTAGGTTTCGCCAATACATGAAGGTCACATGATTGTGTGACCAGTTCAACGCTATTCCTTGAATTCCAATCAACTGCAGAGGTCAGCATAAAGGCAAGCACCACAGGTGTGAAAGTGTTTTCAGAGGCCTCTGCATGATGAGGAACCTTCCAGATGCATCCTCACTTTTGCCTCTCTTGACCAAAAGCTGATACTGATGCAAAATATAAGTTTTTTTTATTTTATTTTGAAGTTGTCCAAGTGGAATTGAACAGGACTTAGATTTTAAAATATAAAACCTCAGTTCATGAAGTTCTGGGGGGTTAAGTTACACACATGCACACGTTGTAATAAAGCATTATAAGTTTTAATTGATTTATCGAGAATGTTGCATAGCACACTCAAGATTGGGTCAATAAAGTATTATTACTAAAAGCCTGAGGCTACTATAAGATTGGGTCAATAAAGTATTATTACTAAAAGCCTGAGGCTACTATAATGCTTGTAGGCCTAAGATATCTGCTCCCTGGAGATTCCGAGCCATGACAATGCAATTGCTTGCCCGACTCTCCCATGATTCCTCCCCTTTTATATCTATTCTCCTGATGCATAGACCACCATGTACTCCTCATGTTTTAGTCATTGGTTTGCTCTCATTTGCACACCTGATCACTCGGAACAGAGTGGTACCCAGTCTGGGCCCCAGTTGCTTAGTTACTAGAGCTGCCGTCCTAGCTAATAGTTCGTCCACCTCTTCTCTGGCTAAACCATCCTCCCCTACTCTTGTATCCTTGGCTCCCTTGTTTCTTCCCTACTCAATCCTTTGGTCTTGGGTACATGGCTGGTCATGGTAAGATGCTATGGGCAGGGAACGCAACAAGTTTAGGGTGTCAGGATGATGGATTGGTGAATGTGTTTGATGGGAGCCAATCTCAGGACTATTGCTGAGATCTTGTCCTTGCCAAACATAGCCACCTATCAGCTGTTGCCGCCTCATCAAAGCTTGATCGCTTATTCCTGACTACGTGTTTACTGCTCTTTGTCGGCTGGTTTGTTGCCACTTCGTGGGTCAGGGTTGGTTCTTTTTGATGAGTTTGTCCTGAGTCTACAGTTTTCAACTCTTTTACGCTTACAGTTTTCAGCAGTTCTTAGGGTATTTTGGGACTTTTTGTATTCTTTTTGTCTGCCTTGAGTGAGGCAGACATATCAATACCGGTTTTGGTGCCAGGGTCTGGCAGATGCTGAGCTGGGATCAGTATGGCATATGGTCTCAGACATCCTGGGCAGCATTCTCCTCTGCCCATCTCCTTCCTCAGTGCCTGCCCAGGTGAGTGCAATGCCGCTCTCTCACATATCCAGATTGGTCTCACCAAAAATCATGTCTACAGCCATTGCGACACACTTTTCTCCTTATATATTTCTTTTTATTGTTGCACTTCATTGGTGAAACTGCATGCCACATCCTCTCAGTGAGCCTCACTCACTCATCACTTCAGTTATTTCAGACCCGTCTGTCTTCTTCTCTCTGTGCATTCAATGAAATAGCTAAAGTAAGTATGCAATAGGAAGGTCGCATCAACCTCTCACTCATAATTACATTTCAGGGTTTTTATTCTCAATTAGTTTAACTATTCTTTAGTCTCCTTTTCATCAACCCTCCCTCCTCACCCTGTAATTATAAACGTAGCCAGCAGTCGCTTCTCGCCTTAGTCAAGGTTATACACGTAGGTCTCGCCAATACACGAAGGTCACACGATCGTGTGACCGGTTTGACGCTATTCCTTGAATTCCGATCAACTGCAGAGGTCTCTCGACATTGACTCCAGGTGCGCTGTTTACCTTATGTCATCATATTACTTATACTTATATCTCTTGACATTGACTCCAGTTTATAACTTTATTGTTTACTATACACGAATATATCATTGTTGTGCTATAATGCTGCGTCAATTTTCCTCGCATATTTTGTGTGGCATGTAAGTCAGTTGAATCATGAAGAGGATTATGCGGATGGCTTGTTGGGGTTTTCTCGTAAGCTCATGTTCTTCTGGTGCCTACTCGTACGTGGGATGCTTTAACCTCCCGTGGTGTGTGTTCCTTGCTTTACCAACCAATGGCAGCCTGTGTTGTTTGTTATCTTCTTCTTCTTCTTCTTCTCGTTCTTGTTCTCCCTCGCCCTCCAACAAACTGTAGTCTGCCTCCCTATTTCCTTCCATCTCTATAAAGTAGAGAGGTTTGGAGGTTGGTTTGAAGGTACGGTTGGACGGGGATCGGAAATCTGGCAGTTCTATTTTTGGCATGAGAATCATCATACTCCAATCTGGTCGTTGCCCTTAGGCCTATTTCCTGTCCTCTCAAGTATTGGAACTATTTGACTCTACCTGTCTGCCTTGAGTGAGGGCAGACGTATCAGTAACCCTCCCTAAAGTGCCATCAAGAAGCACAAACTGACTTGCCTTTGGTGTTCATCAGAATGTCTCATTATCCATGTCAGAAAAATGTCTCAGGCTGAATCAGGCCGAATCAGGCGTGATCAGGTTACTTTAGATAGGCCGAATTTTCAGGTCTGATCATATAAGTGTCGGCTCATCAGACGTTGGTCTGATCAGGAACAAGGTCTGATCAGACCTGGATTTGATTGGGCCTAATTGATGACAAGGAAGATTTTGGGTAATCAGGCCTAAGCGATGACAGCATGATCAAGATTCAACAGTCACTATTCTATCAATATACTTACTTATTATTGTTCATTCAGCAGTCACTATTGTATTGATCTACTTACTGATTATTGTTCATTCAGCAGTCACTATTTTATTGATTTCAGCGGTCCCTCCTTTATTGATCTACTTATTGAATTGTTCATTCAGCGGTCACTAATTGTTCACTACTTACTTATTATTATATTTGTTCATCAATCTGCGTGCGGATCATTTCAGTTGCATAGTAGTCATTTTATTAAATACTTACTTATTCATTCACGATAGTTATACTGTTAATAATTGTTAGTGATGTTTGTTACTAATGAATCATCATTACTTACAATAATGGGGGTTTGAACCTGGAGCCTTGCACGTAGCTCTTGATAGAAATATGAACGATAATTACCACTACACTAAGCATCTGATATTACATAGAGAACACAGGTATAATATATATGATATCTGTGTGAATAGCTTAGTTACATCGCAGATCGCTTCAGGTGGGGCATCTGGGTATGGGGCTTAGGGCGGGGTCTTGATCTGTGTTGGCCTGTGGGCCTGTTACGGTTCTCCTGCTCTACCTGCATGTCCACGTACACGGGATGTCTTGGCCTCCCACGGTGTGTATTCCTAGCTGCGCCGTCCTTCGTTTCATTGTCTTGCTCCATCTTCTTCCAAATTCCCTCCTTCCTCTGCTCCTTCACTCCCTCTCGTCTACCTCGTCCTCCACCAGACCCTCTATCTCTTTCCTGTCCCTTTCCATCCTCCTCCACCAACTCTCCTCTGCCTCCTCGTTTTCTTCATCGTCTATTGTCGGCATCATCTTCCATATGTTCTTCGTACCCGTTTTTGTGAACGCTTCTAACTTCCCTAGAAATTTCACCATGGCCTTGATTCCTTTCTTGGTGCCCAGCAGCATTCCCAATTCCAGCCGTTTATCCGCCTCGCGCAGTATATGTTGATATTCTTCGTACCTCGGGCATACTTGAATGATGTGTTCCCTCGTCTGGTATCGCTCTCCGCAGGGGCATCCTATGGGCTCGTTAGTTACAAACTTTGCGTAGTACTCACCAATGAATGCGTGTTTTGTCCGACATTGCATGAGCCTCCCAAATACTTCTCTCGGGGTGCAGGTGACCAATGAGCGAAAGACATAATAGAGTGCAAGATATTTGATTTTGACAGGTGTACAAGTCCAAGATACATAGTCAACTACATTTACTTTCGAGATCTTATAGTACGTTTTCCAGTAGGCTGTTCAATGTCTTCGGGTGACTGCTCAGGTGTATTCAAATTAGGCTTACTCCAACCTCTACTCCCCCTACCCCTTCCTCTTCTAGCAGCTCTGCCACGACTGCGACTTGAACCATGGTTTCTGGGCTGAATCAGCTTTGAAGCTTCTTGAGGTGCTGCCTGAACCGAATCTGGCAAATCCATCTGCTCGTGAAGGGAGAGTGTTTCAAGATCAACAGAACTGCAAGGATCTTGAGAGTACCATGTGTGAGCAGGCTCGAACTCATCTGGATTAGCACCAGACTCTTCAGATTCTGAGTCAGATAAGGTAGTCGAGCCAGGAGCAAATGCAGCTAGCCGCTGCATAGCTGACCCCGACATTGACGGCATACTGCTAGCAGACCGAGTCGAGGCAATAGAAGATACAGGCTGCTCTAATACGGTTGTAAGAGTGATGGAAGTCTTAGCTGAAGCCACAGTTGGACTCGAAGCCTGCTCTATTATTGGCATCAAACTTGCAGATCAAGGTGCCCTTGGAGTGGAGCTACTTGTGTAGCAACGTGTTCGGAATCTAAAGAATCGCTTTGAGCCCATTCGAAATCTTCTTCTACATCTAAAGTGCGACCTTGACTAGTTGCATTCAGCAAAGCCTGCCGCGCAAGTTCCTGCTCATTGCATGCAAATGGTACACTTGAATGATGCACAGCATCAGGTACACCAGCAAAGACTACACGATCCCAGTAGGCAAAGAGATCGGAGACCCAGGAATTGCGATCAATAGTCATTTGATCAATAAATTTCTTGCGTTCCCAAAATGCAGTACCGTAAGAAATGTGCGTTATCTTGCCTATAGCAGAAAACTCTTTGTCAGCTGACAAAAGATAGACGGCCTATCAATAGAAATAACAAGTCAATATTACTACACCGTTACTTATGACTGCAAGTACTTACAATATTGACTGACGCCAAAATCAATCCTGATGTGGTCTTGATACTCCCCCATTTCATTCCGATCACATTTGAAGAAATCTTCTCAGTCAACAAAGAGCCTGGCCCAAACAATAAAAACCGAGCAATCTATTGAAATCCTCAGTATGAATAGTCTAACAAAGTTGTAGTAATATAGTATTACCTTCATCAGCACTTGATTCTTGAACATTTCATCCGCATAAAGCTTCTCAGGATTGGAGTAGATAATTGGACAGAACAGATCATACTTCAAATTTGCATCTGTTGGTTTGTGTGAAATCAAGCGAAGACAAGGTTTATCGTTGCAGTGGTCGTATGCTTGATCCCAACAAGCACTAGAGATGTTGAGTCCTGCAAAGATCTTCTCAGCATACTTCCGAACATTTGAAACAGAAGTAGAGCAAAAAGATTGGACTTGCATGAAAACCTAATATATGTTAGAATTGATACTAAGGAGCGCAATATAACAAAACTCACTGCATCTCTGAAAGGTGGGAGATGCTCAATAAAACTATGAAACTCTGGAAGCATCACATTGTAGAGCTCATATGTGGCACAGAGAGTATATAGAGCAGCCTCGTCTTGAGCAGATAAGGTAAGAGTTCGATTGAATGATAGGCACTGATCAGGGCAGCGCTGTAAAAAAGCAGCTTCATCTGGCCAAAGCTCATATAAAAGGCCATACTTCTTTGAAAGGCGCACAATTTCTGACTTGTGAGGAATAAGGCGAGGGTGAGTAAGCCATTGAACTTGATTGGCTGTAGCATTTGCAGTATCGCTATGCTGATTCAGAACTTTCAATGCACTAATCTCATCCTCTAGTCGCGAAATTTCATTGCGCTGATCAACCAATACATTGCGACAAGCTGCAAGTACCTATAGAAATAGTAAGTGCCACTGTGCGAAATAGATAACAGTTGTTGAATAAACTTACATTTTGTAGTTCTGAAATAGTGGGCGAGCGGGACCCCAGTGCAAGAAGAATCATACCAAGAACGTCATCAGTGGTTAGCAGTTTAGCAGACATAGAAGGCAACTGTAAGACTTAGACAGCTATTAGAAAAAAACGGCACCTTATATACCAATAGCGGCTACGTTGCAATTCCGAAATGCATGTCCGATTTGGTGGGAGAATGTGCGATGGTCAACTTGATAATAATATAATAATAACACTCATCAATCA
Organism: Termitomyces sp. MG16; assembly: GCA_003313075.1. Classification (NCBI taxonomy): domain Eukaryota; kingdom Fungi; phylum Basidiomycota; class Agaricomycetes; order Agaricales; family Lyophyllaceae; genus Termitomyces; species Termitomyces sp. MG16. Next base: position 28,453 of record QGOA01001075.1, read on the forward strand.
AGAACTTATTATGACAAATTGAAAGTATTAATCACCGATTTTCTCTAAATCTGCTCCTCTGCAAATCCAGTCTAAATCCAGAAGCACAATTCAGACTAAAAGTGTTGTGTGCTGCACCTGGACCCTAGGCACAGGGGTGATTCCACTAGTGGTGCACACACATTTTCTGCCTTGCATCTGAACTTGAATTGTTTAAGAAGTCGACATAATATCTGTTATTCCAGACAATTATTGTGCAAGGCCAATTTAAATACTAAAACATCATGATAAAGTCAGCAGCAAATCATCAGAATCGGAGAGATTTCGACGACAGACTTAACAATCATCAATGATAATATCCTTTAAAGTAATTTAAACAACCTCCAACTTGATGCCGCGACTAGTCTATATTAGCACTAAGGATCTTTCCGCCTTGATGATGTACGAGTACCGGCACAAAGAAGCTTGAAGATTCAGATAATAATAAATGAGCGAGATTCAGAGTCCATGCAAGAATGCAGCTTGCATGATTATTAATGTTAATAATAAAACTCTCCGGTCTATTGACAAAAATAACAGCAGCTTAGATGGAAAAATGCAAACTCCCAGTAACCAGTTACATTCAAGCTAATGGCAAACAGCTCGTATGATTTGGCTAGGCCAGAATGTTGTGGCTGAGTGCCAGAAGCAAACAGGAACAGTATCCAGAAGTGCAAAGGAGATGCACTCAGAATAGCAGGCAAAAACTTACCACATTCATGATTCAGAGGTTCACCAATTCAGCGAGTCAGAGACCATGATTGCAACTGATGAACTTCGTTGGCTTTCTCATCACTTAGCAGGTACAGGATAAAGACTCAACAGGATGTAGACAGAACACATTTCAATGTTTTTGTGACCACCGATGAGTGCCATTCCGGCGGCTTGTTGGGCACATTGTATGGCTTGATTGTACAAAAAGGGACGTTGAGCATAGAACCTAGATGCAATGGTGCAGACTGGAACTACATTGAGCTACCAAAAGAAACACCAATTCAGATCATCACTCACTAACGGTGAACAAGAAGGGACTGCGCCAAATGTTCATTTCATTATTGGGTTTGGAGAAAAAATCATTCGGGCCCAAGGAAGAAGAATCCACATCAGTTGGGGGCGAGAGCACAGGTGATTGAAAGGCCGAGGATGATGCTAAATCCTGATGACAGGGGCTGCTAAATAGGGGCTTGAGCTGTGTTTGGAGGCTGTGACCGCATTGGGCGGTGGGCCTGATGGAATGAGTGGTCGGGGTAGAATGAATTAGTAGTCGCTCTACGCTTAGTGTCAGCGAATTCACCATGAAATAAGACATGTTCTTACATTGAGTTGCGCAGCCCAGGTGGCGGCGCCATCCAAAATGATTGGGGTTGTACGTCGGACTTCCATGTGCAAAACAGGTTACCGGTTGAACCTGGGTCTGGGTGGAAAATCCAGTGTCTGTGACTGCGTGGACTGCTTTTCCCGGTGCGTCGTCTGGTGGTGCTCATTTAATAGATAATGGTCGTGGGGGAAATATTGTATCAATTTCAGGTATGGATCCTATGCCCAGCAATGTTGACATCAACAAGATAAACCAGACGCATCGTAAGGATAACATACCCAGGGCACATAGACCTTCAAACGCCTCCCATAGCTGCGGGTTCAGGCTTAAAGCTTGTCAAAAACTAGGCAAAGCTTTTTCGGAAAGGTTGCCTTTGAGTGCCATGGCGCCCGATTGACACCGCAGTGCCGCCTCTTGAGGGAATGGGTTTGCAACTCTCTGACTTGTAGATGCTAGCGAATGAAATGCGCGTCAATATTTACATCTATCTCCAATAAAGAATACGCACCAGACGGGACATAATTCTGGTCGTGCATTGATGCTTCCAGAGCCTTGTGTGCCTGTTGATATCACCCTAAGGCAGTGCAGCATTTGGCTTTAATTTCCAGGCAGCCACTGCAGAGATTAGTGGAGGGTTGGTTGACTAGGGATAATGCAGAGTATGTCTGTCCTTCTCGGAGAAGGGCGGTGGCATAGAGGTGACGCGAGTCGTGGCCATGCTTGTCCAGGGAATAGTATCTCTCTGCATGAAAGACAGCAGTCTTAGTGAGATCCGCGTTGAGACATGACCACACGAGTGACTGATAGCGTTGTGCAAGATGAGGTAGAACTGATGGGGGTAGGTCATGCTACATGCAGTTGCAGCTGGTTGTTGTCGACGCCGACGTTGGGAAGGTGAGTTTATTCGATGTGGTGGATGAAAAAGAGTCGTGTTTGTAGTGCAAGGGCAGTGGAAGGACAGCAGGCGGTGGCAAAAAAACAATCAGAACTAGGAGATCGGCCTCAATGTTGATTCTCTCCAGCATACATGACTCCAGCGGGTGCACTTTGCACGGCATTGTGGTATGACTGCAACTTGGCAATCAGATCAGTTGAATCTTTCACGGTGTTGACTGCAAGTGTTTTAGGGATAGATAGCAAAGCGCCCGCAAACTCCACAATCCATAGACTCGCATCAGCAAGATGATGGCCAGGACAGATCCTAATTTTTTCTCGACTGATTTCCAATGAAAGATTTACAAGAAGCTTTCATACCTACGTCCAAAACCAAACGGCCCATGTGGAAACGGCTCATTATTTCCTTCAGGTAGAGGAAGGTAACGAGACGGATTGAAGGTTTGTGGATCCTTATAGACTTTTTGATCAAGTGCCATGCCTCTGAATGAGTTGATGAGCCCATAATACATACAATGTAGCATTAAGGGTGACCTGGTGTTCACTATCATGAGACAACCCTTGGGTATGAACATTCCACGATAGATATCATCTTTCAAAGAACGATGTGGCACATAGCAAGTTGCTCTCGGGATCCCTACAAAAGAATTCCATAACAAGGTCACAAGAATAAAATAAATGTCAAGACATACCAAAGTGGTCGTGAAATTCTCAAGATAGATGCTTAAAGCAGTCTCAACAGCTCTGTCACCTGGTACTGCGGCCTTGCTGTCTAGTGTGCATTTAATGACGGAGAGTGTGTCATGCAGTGCCCGTTCCATCTCGTCCAACATATAGTCATTTGCCCCACATAGCACGATCAAAGATGAGTTGACGATTTTTGTTCCCTTGACCAGAATAAGTTTGTCGTCTGATATACGCTCCTGGACCACCTCAGCGGTACCGAGGTAGCTGGCTTCAAACGACTCTTCCCCCTCAAGGTTAGCCAGACTCAAAACAAGCTGACCGCTAGTCACCTTTGCAATGCATCGGAGATCCTCCTTCCTACACCGACAAACCGCCATTGCACCAGCCTCTACAAATTCCTTCAGGCACAAGTCATCGATACCTTTAGTGGTTAAAACGATGTTTGCGCCTGCAGCCAATATTTTTTGGATACGTTCCAATGTGATTTCAGCTTTCCTGGGAACGACCTTTAGAAACCAGATGCAACGCATTAAGACTTTTCGCGTACTGTTTTCGTATCTCCTCTAGCTGGTTAGGATCGTCAACGAGGAACTGAACTCCAAGCTGCATGCACATCTTTTGCAGATTGATATACAAGCGTGAGCACAGAACTCAATTGACAGTGCCAGCACGGAAAAATTTAATGAGCAGACAGTGGTTGGTAACAGTAATTCTTAGACTGAATCTGAATTGTCGTTCCAACAATTTTTCAGAATCAGGTGACTATTTCAGATTTGGGCGCATCGTGTCTGATAGATACCAATTCATCTGATAATATCCTATGTACAGTTTTGTTTATTGATAACCCTCTTGTAAATTGTTACGTGCCCGTAAAAATATATCTGCATCCAAAATATCGAAGAGAAAGTAGTCTTGGTCTACTGCCAACAATGAGTTATGAGGCATGTCTTGAACCATAACTACACCATGAATAATGGCATGGATGGAGATAAATTCAGTATCCTTACGTTTGTTCTCCTGAAAGCAGAGTAGCCCTAGGTCAATATCTTTCTGTTGTCGGTTTGAATTTTGAAAGACCACAGAAAATGGCTGTACCAAGGCCAAGGAATAAATCTGACCACCAACAGTGCACGAAAAAAGCTGAACAAGGCGTGCTATATAAGGCTCGTCTTGAGCATTGACCAGCACACAATCATAGCGTGGGTGGCCATGAAACTTTGAGTTGCTCTGTAAGTAGTCCATCTTGAATTGCCAGTCAGATATACAGGTGTACTTGACTTTAAGAAGGTGATATTCTATTATCTAAAGATATCATATTAGGTATAGATTTGCAATTTGAATCATCATGGCGCACCTCACTTTCATCTGTAAAACTCATGGCTTTTCCACCAGGAAGAGGAATATCATATAGAGGAAGAAATCTTGTCATAAACTTTCCCAATTTGATTCGAAAACGATCAAAGGCCTCATCGTTTTTGTAGTTCTCTGAAATTTGTGACAGTGTAGTAGATGGGATTGGTGATCCTAGGACCTGAAACTGATCATAGATGCTGGAATCAAAGCCATCGGAATTAGATGGTGTGCTGTCCAATTTGACTGTTGCATCTTCAGGATCCGGTAGTAAGGATTCTTCATAAGCATCCAGAACATCAATATTGGAACGAATTAAACCAGATACTAAGAGGTATTGATCTGCATCTAGTATCTATTGTAAATATAACACTATTAATTTTTTGATAAGTACGATCAAAGAAGGAGTGTCCATACCTGTTTTGCGAAATCCTTAAAATTTGAGCGACGAAGATAGGAATGCTTAATTGGGCCATGCATTTTTTTGTTTGGCTTGGTGCTATAGTTTTGTGAAACACCCTTGTTGATAATGTCATCAAATAAATGCTTGCGCAGATGCAGCTTGATAAAATTCCATGATTTTGTTTTTGGCACTACTTCTGAATCACCAATTGCTCCAGACCCATCCTCATCAATATCTTCAGGTTCAATGTCGTCAAGTTCACTTGTGGTGCAAGTTTGCTCAATATACTCCTTGATATATATATCAATCTTTTGATGCTCTGTTTAAAAGAAAAGACTTACCGTTATTAAAGGTGTAAATACTTCTTCTAACTCTTTTTTGCCTGCCAATATTGTATGATCTGTATGAAGATTAAAACCAGCATACATTCAAACATTGAGATATGCGCGGAGGCATCGAAGAAGGAGATATCCTTTGGATTCTGGATTAACTGATAATACATTCTGTGCAGCAAACAAAAATATCTGCCAAAATAAAGAATGATCCTCCCATAAACCATTATCATCGAAATGTAAAACATCATAAGATAGAGCACAATGGAGATCTCCATATTTAATGGACCACATTGCATTCTGTAACAAATCAATAAACTGACATATGACTAAAACAATAGAATAACATACTTTGACAGGGCGAAGACCTTGTTCTTTGAAGGCTTCTTCAACAGCTGTGGCAGTTTTCAGAACAATAGATTCTGCATAAAATTTTTCGGAGCTTGATTGGGTGCGTAAAGAAAATTCTATAGATAAATTCCACATCTGTTCTTGTGGCACAAAGCAAATTGGACATGGATATTTCCCTTTAAGACCATGTATAAGAGACATAACAGACCTAAAATTATGTCAGATATAGCACCACAAAAAGTCAAAGCAATGATAAAATAAAGTAGGCATACATTTCCTCATAGTCAGCAGATAACATGAGAATGATTGGCCAGAGCCATCTCAAAATATTATCAGTCTTGCTTGATTTCCACTTGCCAGTCTGAGCTAACTTGGAGATTTTCTTTAAGAAAATTCGAAAGCCTTCATGCCAAACTGCATTCTTAAAGTTGACAAATCCTTTTTTCCCAGTCTCGGCAGTATCTTCATGAACCTATGATACAAATCAATTTATAGGTTTGGCGAGAAAATTTCAAAAAGCGCAAAGAAAAGATCTTACAATAGGTAGCCATCCAATTACATGGCCTCCACCTCTTCCATCTGTATTGCGAATGTCATGTGGAAGAAAAGCATATCACCCAACAATTGGATACTCTTTTGCAGTCCCAAAACTTGAGAGCTTTGTCTTATTGGCATAAATAATAAGCGGTAATAGTTTAGCTGCTGGGTTGTTTGGTATACGTGACTACAATAAAAGATAAATCTGTAAAAGTTTTATCTAGAGCAGGCAACATACCTGAGCCTCCCAGGCCTCATCACCTGTCCAGGGCTCGGTGACAAATCGCTCCCAAGCAGTTCCTGTCCACCTGTAATGTTTCTGTGCGTCCCACACAATGTATGGTGATATTATAGGATCATCGACAACATTTTCGAGGGCCCAGTCCCATGGATCGCGCACACTTATCTCAAAGTCTCGTAAAACTCCCTTATACGGAACCTGATAGGACTGTTTCTTAAACTGACAAATTATTGTTAAACAAATCCAACATGTAGATAATTAAAATAATACTCACTCGGGTTCGAAGCTCAGATGCTTTTTCCCAAGTCTTTTTCAACTCAGCACCATTTTTCAGGGTGAAAAGATCTTCATTGTTGCACGCAACAGCTCGATGGAATAACTTGATGAGGCGATCTAATTGAGACTTGTTAAGAGCTGCTTCAAGTCCCAGTTCTGCAATTTCGAAATCGAGTCGTGATTTAAAAGGCTTCCAAGGTTCGAAATCCGGAAGTGGCTTTGTTTTTTGAGGAAAGCAATGACTATACAATCCTATCTTAGTTGGTAT
>QGOA01001077.1:0-13206 GCA_003313075.1 Termitomyces sp. MG16
GAACTGGACTGTGGAGAACTGGAAAAAAGTATTATGAACAGATAAAACAAAGACCAACAGGATTGGATTAGATGAGAAGTAGTATATGTGAAGGCTACAAGGAGAAGATATTTTAGACCAAACAACTATGCATACTGTAAAGCATGGAGAAGGGAATAATCTTAGGTACTTCCTTCTAACATGTCAATGCCATTTTTCAAAAGCTATGAAATATTGGGACACTTTTTTGAGTCACTGTAATACTGTAAATGTTGAAGTATGACTGGGTTGCCACTGAGTGTCACATCACCTATTTCCTTCCTGGGAATACCCCCTATGTTTCATGCTCTGTGATCGGTATTTGCTACTCTTTATGATCAAACCTTAATTATTTTTCTTTATCTATCTAAGATACACTACAGATTACCCTCAGTCGACCACATTACTTGGAGTGACTGAGGGTAAGCTTATTTACTTAGACCTTGACTTATGCTACTCTCTGTAGACTAAAACTCTGTTTTATTCTACAGTAAGGGGAATGCTTAATGTCTGCAGAACTCCTTCCACAAAGCCAGCAAGCACCAGTAACAAGCAGAAGTTGAGTGAGCTTAGAAGTGCTTTTGCTTAAATTCTGTCTAATGATACCTACACACATACAGATGACAATATTGTAACTTTTAAAAAGCTTGTCTCTAATTCTGAAACAAGGTAGTGGAAGCTACTATTATATTTTGCACAGTTAAAGTGTGATGCAAGAATGCTCCATTGGTTTATTTAGATAAACTTTTGCTTGTTGCCAGAACTGCAACTCAGGTGCATGTTTTTTTTAATCATTTTTTACCTAACAATGCATGCCAGTTGCTGAATAATAGGATAGCACAACTTCAAGTAGCAGTGCCTTTTCAACTGTCTTGCATATCTCACAAGAGAAACTTGCAAGAAAATCCAGATGATTTTCCTACTCATCATATCAAACACACTGTGGTTGACAGTAAATAGAGCATTTCTGCAGCGCCCATATTTTGATATTTAGCTTAAATTTGACGGTCGATAACAAAAATTTGCTTAAAATTAGCTGAGCTGCCAGTTGTTGGCCGTACCAAATTTGGCAGTGGAGATTTGAATTCCTACAGATATCTCTGGACGACTGCAACCTTGCTTTCTTGATGTCAACTCTGATATGAACGATAAAGTACGAGATCTACTGCTCACAGCAGTTTCTGTACTCTTCCCTGTGAGCCCTCAGGGATCTTCTATTAGTGATATGGAAGGAGGAAATATGTGTAAGATGTGAAAAAGGTGTGAAATTCAGTACACAATTGAACTTCAGATATGATAACTGGCCATCATCTATCAGTGATGTGCGAAAGCCAAGAGAACCCTGGCAACCAAGCTTAACAAAAATTTGGAGAGTTGTAATGAAAATTTGAAATGCCCTGCAGAAATGCTCTAATATCCTCTGCAACTTTTTACTATGGAAACTGACTGAAAAGCATGCTGCTCTTTTTTTATGCTAGCTGAACAAAATACAATGCATTGCTTTTGAATTTTATTTGCTAATAAATTTTAACTGTTTTACACTATTTATTGTTTCATGAGTCGGGGATTGGCGCACGCGTGCGCCGCTACGATAAAAGTAACGAAATGGGTCACGGCCATTACAGCTATGTCAGTTTGGTAACACGTGGTGTCACCCATTGACCGACGCTGATACCCTCCAATAGACTCCGCTGACAGGGGAGAGAGGAGAGGAGAGGAGAGACAAGAATCGCAGCGGAAAAGGAATAAGGAAAGAGGAATTGGGATCACACACCGCAGGAGGTCAAGGCATTCCGTGTACGCAGACACACCAGGAGAACACAAGAAACGAAACCCCCCACACCACGAACCCCCGACGAACCCCAAAAAATACATGTTCCACCCGGAGGAGTCTGCGACGTAACCCAATTCACCACTCACGCCACCACAAACCACACGAAGAGAGTTCTACTTCAAAAAGTTACATTCCAAGACAGCAGATAGATAGGCCATCAGGTTACTTACTAGGTGTAGAGCACGATACAGCCCTACCCCCGCTTCTTAGCCCTGCATAGCGGCTTGCCGGCGGTAAAAATCAATTTCATTCATTCATTCATTCCGCTGACAAATCGGCATATTTGGGATCGCGTCCAAAAACATATTCTGTCCTTCCCTCGCTCCTCGGGCCAGACAGGCCAACCCCCCAAGTCTTTTTCTGATGTAGTTCACTGGCGAGTCTCCTGGTCATATTAGCTCCCTGACTCTTCATAGTCCTGTCATCTTGGCCTTTCCATCTTACGGCTCCATAGCCCAGTCTCCCCCCCCAGGTTTGGTTTGTTCCAGGGCATTCCCGGCTGTCCCCATTTTTGAATCGTCTACCACACGTGATTAGTTAGTGGGTCCCTTGTTATAATAATAAAACCAATTATGGGTATTGCTGTTTTCGTTATAAAACTCGTCAGTTCATCCACTTTAGTTCCTTCTCGGTCATGTCTGACACTCAACAAACACACGATCACCTCTCCAATGTGTCAGATGCCTCTACGACTCCATCATTTGTTGATCGCATGGATTTAACATCCATTGCGTCTTTAGCTACGGCTATCCGCAATCGCAGATCGTCAACTAACGTGGCGTGCACTGTCAATCCCGTTCCTAAATCGGGTTCCTACAACCTAGTTTGGTTCGTCGATTTCGAAGACGATGTTCACTGGGTATTTCGTACTCCCCGAAGCGAATGGAGCCCTTGGTTGGAAAGACGCATGCGGTCGGACATCGTTACTATGAAACTCATTCAGAGTCGAACGACCATCCCTATACCTCTCATTCACGACTTTTCCGTCGATATCAACAATGCCATCGGCCGTCCATATATATTCTTTGATCGTGTTGAGGGCACCCAACTCTGTAAGTTGTGGTTTGACCCCACGTGGTTCACAGAAGAACGGCGCAAGAACGTCTTCAGATCCCTCATTTCCTGCATGATTCAGCTTCGCGAGTTCGAGTTTCCATCGATTGGATGTCTCGAATATGACCCGAAGACCAATACGCACATTGTTGGTCCTCTGCTTTCTACAGACGACGGCGTCTGGCAGGAATCGGGTCCATATTATACATCGCATGCATACCTCTTTGACAGAATTTCCCGGGAGGTCACAGCGACAACTGACGAGCTTCCTACACACTGCTTGGCACTGTTGCGCCTTTTCGCCGGTGGATTGCCCGATCAAAGTCTAGACGGCCCTCCATTCGTGTTATCTATGCCAGACTTCAATTACCAAATATATTCGTCGATAATGAAGGCCATGTCACAGGTCTGATTGACTGGGATAATGCATGTACTCAGCCTCGACAGGGCGGATATGCTAGATATCCTTCATGGATCACTCGAGATTGGGATCCTTTGTGGTATGGCTTTCCTACTCAGAAGAAGGCCCCCAACGGCGAGGACGATGAACAAAGGCGTCTGAAAGAGGACAGCAATTATCTTTCTGACCACGGGACGTCAGGACGTAATAAAGATAACCGTATTGACACTTGCATGAAGGAAGATGCCGCTTTCTCCAAGGACGTCGATGGGGCGGCTGCTCAGTTGGATCACATACCCGCACGCGAAGAGATACATGAAGATTCACCTCAGGTTCTTCAGAAGTTCCGTGACGAATATCTTCGTATATTTGAAGAGGTGGATCCTGACGGTGCAAACATAACTCGTGACTCGCATATATACGAAGCGATTGATATCGGTGTCGATTCGACATTTGGTCGCGATCAAATCCTTTATCGACTGGCGGAATATGTTTTTGGACGCGATCCCAAATATGTCGATTTGTCAGCATGGAGTCTATTGGAGGGTATCAGCGTCGGTCAATGGGTGACACGTGTTACCAAACACGTCTTTCCCTGTAGACGACATCCACAGATAAGACCCATGCATGGGCAACGCTGCTGGGGATGCGAACGAGAGGAAGAGGCGGAGGAACGCAGGCGCAGAGCAGAGCGGGAGGAGGCAGAACGAAGACGTAAAGCTGAGAAGGATTCTTCCTGGTTTTTCTGGAAGAACTGGAAGTGGAGACGTTGAATCGCTCGAAGGGAGTGGTGGCGAGCTTTCCCCACCGGGGTTTTGATGCTACCCCACTCCACTTTGTTATCATAATATCTTTCACTCTCTCAATACCCATAAGCCTACCATCAGACCCTACTTACATACGTGTTTATACTTATCTTTGAGCAAAGTTGTAAAGCAATATTAGGCGCTATTCACTGGACACTTTGTGCGCAGGCACATGAGCTTCAGAAGACACCGGTCGGCCTTGGATGTACATCAAAAAGGTGCCAAGATGGGCTCAAAGTCAAAGTAACAAATTGATTAATGGTGAACTGATACTTTACCCTCTTGTTCATCTTCACTTCCATATTCGATTTCGAAATGGAATATAAACGGTATGGATTTGACCACGCACAGTGTCATATTGGCCATAACTTACTTGCTTGCCCCTTGGGCAAGTTCAGATTCTCGGTCAACAGGTAGACTAAGTCTCCCATCACAATTAGCAGACCCTCATCACGCCACTTGTTGGCATGATGCGCCTAGAACACTCAAGCCTGAATAATAGCATTGTGTGCATGTGCTAACCATTCCAGGGCTCATTGTACAAAATCTTTCACCCCCAGTGAAACTCGTTGATGAGCCTGAGCTCCTGAATCATGGAGGGCATAAACCCCTGTTCAGTTCAAACAGTGCATACCTGGTCATAGCAGATATGCTTGCATTGATGGCAAATTCTACCATGGGCAAGTGGTCTACCCAGTCTGTCTGATCTGGTTGCACTACTGTCCTTAGGATCTGTGCCACATTGCAATTAGCATGTTCAGTCTGTCCGTCTGATTGCAGGTGGAACAAGGTGGACATTAATGCAGTTCATGCCACCACCATGATGTGAACTTGGTGTCTCTGTCACTCATGATGGAGCTGGAAAGCCTGTGTAGTCATACAATCTTCCTCAAATACACCCATGAGAGCTCTGAAGCTTTTGTGGTGGTCATGATTGCTATGAGGTGAACCATACTGGTCATGTGGCATATCACCATCCACAAATAGTCATACCCTTTGGATTTCAGAAATGGGCCAATGAAGTCCATTCCAATTGAGTTCCAAGTTTTGGTGGGCAAGGAGAGCAAGTATAGCTTCCCTGCCAATTTACAGTTTGAAGGCTTTGACCACATGCACTGCTCACACAATAAGCAGTACTTGCCTATGTCTTCATGCATCTTTGGCCACAAGTACTAGTGCTGAAGATATTCCAGTGTCTTCTGTGGGCCAAAGTGGCCCACCACCAAATGTCCTTGGCTGACAATGTCTGTCACCAAGGTTTGTTTGCAGAGAATGCAGAGCACCCATTCTCCACAAAGGTTATCAATTCATACCCAGTTGTTCCAAATGATGAATCAAGAATGGTCTTTAGGATGTCCCAGCATGGCAGCAAACATGGTATCATGGCCATACTCTGCTTGTATGCAATGCCAAAACACAGCATCATTGTAGTTGAGCAGTGGCAAGAATGTCCTTGCTGCCACAGTGTAACGAAGTTACGGTGTTTGTGAGCTTAAGATCACACTGCACAGAATCAGACCAGTCCGGTCTATTGTCAATGTAGTGTAATACAAAAATATAAGCTGCTTAATAAGCAGCAAGTAAAAACTATTTATACTAATGTAAATAATAATAATATATTATAATAATATAATATTGTAACGGAGTTACCCATGTCGCTAGCGTCAACGACGCTATACTTGTGTAATATAGTATTACGTAAGATAACATCTTGTTTTCGCACTAAGTACTAGTCAAATCCGATATTGCGGTCTGATTTAGCACTGTGTGAAATACACAGATAGTTCTAGCTCGTAACCCAAGGTTACATTTTTTTAAATCTTCTGCTATCAGCTTTAGACTCTAGGCTTGTTACCGACTAGGCAACTATCATCAAAACCTCTCGATTCTCTGTTGGCATCACGTCGAAAACGTGTTTCCATGACTGGTTCTCTTGATCCGGACCCCCCTTTCCCAGCTGTAGACACAGGTGAACAACCTGTGTCTCAAGTGGGGAAGACACAATCCGCGTCTGCATATCAACCCCCACCAAAGCGGGACGAGAAGATACCTTGCGATGTCAGCGCGAGCTTTGGAATGCCTGGTGGGCTATCCGTATCATGGATGATGTCCATTGTACGACCTGGTGGTAAACCAGGAGAGAGATCTGCGGTTTCAGGAGTGTCGCTGCCAGCGAGCCAAATGCCTTCATTAATGTACCTGGTATTGCCCGAGAGCTCGTCAGCTCATTCTGAGAGTCAACTGGATATTACCCAGTACTCGGAATTGGTACAAGGCAGCGCGTTTGCGCATAGTACTCCTTTCCGGACTGCGCCTACTGAGCGGCATTTGGAATATGTGGCCGATGCTACCACTGAACCGGGACCATCATCGAGGACGACACAAGGACAGGCACAAGGACCAGCAATAGTGGTCAGTAGGGAAGACGACGAGGTCGTAAGGTTGGAAAAGGCGTCAACAACGCCTGGAATTCCAGAGTTGCACGGAAGAGCCGGCAAACAGCCGCAGGTGAGGCATGACAGCCTCAGGAGAGTTATGGACTTAGAGTCCGAGCTGGACTCCTCAGATGATGAGGAAAGCAAAAGGTCGCATTCGATCTTGTCAATCCAGCTACAGCTGGTGTTGGACCAATATCCATCGGTCACAAAGGAATCGACGCGAAAGCGTCTGCAGCTTTATGTAGTGAAGCACTTACAATTGCTGGCTGCTAGGAGCCATGATGTACCTCATGCAGATTCGAATGAATATATCGAATTGTTTGTGCATATCTTCGAACTCGAAGTGGTAGAATACCTTAAGCGCAAAGCGGCGTGAGGGTCAGCAGTCTCAATGGCTACTCCAGCTGATTCAGTAGAATGCGAGATGAGTGTGCGCCAATGAGCGCCATTAATCGCGGATGCAATGGAATTGCTCAATGCGCCTCGTCAGGCTAATGAGTCTCAGCAAGACTACGTTCGGCGTCAGAACACCGCAAACCATCAACGCATTGTTAGCGGAGTGCCTCAGCAGGCATTGTCTGAGGTAGAGACTGTGACAATGACTCCGGCAGAGCCAGAGGCACTGCTTGCAGTACAGGAGGTTAAAACACCTCGTAAGCAAGTCACAATCAAGGAAGAGGTGGACAAAGTCCACATTCTTGAAGAGCGGACGTGACCACGACGCGTAGTACGACGCGTCCACCTAGTGGACAACTGGAATGAACGCGTCAATTACCAGAGGATACGCAACCAGGACTTGCGTGATCATGGTGAGTCGTTAATTGACGACCAGGGGGTAGCCTTTGAAGGGCGTGAGGGTGTAACGCCTGTTGATGATATGCGGCGACAATTTGCAGCTCGAACAGCTGAACCAGACAGAGGTTCGGGTGGTAGTGATGATAGTAGTCACTCCGATCGGAGGGAGCCAAGTCGTCGCAATAATGACGGTGGAGATCGTGATCGCAGAAATAACAATCGAGACGATGATAATCGTCGTAATAATGGCAGGCAGGCTGGTGGAATACCAGCAGAGCAACAAGTGAGGCAAGCGCCCACTCCCCGGCCGGAAAGAACGGCCAATGAGCACCTATTTCGCAGTCCTCAGGCATTTTCGATGCCCGCCCCTCATGAATTGCGTGAAACTACGCTGGGAATGAACGAAGCGGTCAGGATCCATATGGATCATATGCACGACCGTCTCACTCGACTGGTGGATGACTCCCTTGGAGTCAGATTTAAGTTCCCTGCTGGGGTAAGTCCCCGTAAATCCAATGGTAAGCACATACGTGCATATGCCGGAGGACATAGGTTCTCCCAACTGGAGAACTGGGCCATGGACGTGTGCTACCACCTCGCAGCATGCTGCTACGGTGGAGACGACATGGACCAGGAAAGGATATTCGTGCTACACGAATTTATGGAGAGAGAGGCTCGGAATCGGTTCCGTTGCCATGTTCTCCACATCAATCGCGACAAACCGCATTGGACCTTCAAAGAAGTCCTGATAGGACTGTACAATTATTTTGTCAATGCTGCTACGATGCAGGAAGCCCGTGATGCCTTTAGGAAGGCAGTGTATGACGTTAAGACTGGCGTCCAGACCTTTTATGATGACCTGGTAGGTCATGCACAGAATATGGCCGTCTATCCAGACGAATACACTATTCACAAGACATTCCTGGATGGAATACCAGCAGACATGAGACGAGCGTTGATACACGACGACAACCTGTCTCCAGAGGTCAATACTGTGACCGAGTTCTTGGCGTATGCCATCCGGTATGAGCAGTCGACACGGACTGCGAACCATTATGAGCAGCGGAGCTCCTGCTGAGGAACCGTGAACCGTCAGGCGGTGAAGGTGGGAACCTTCCTGGCCAAGCGGACAGAGATGGAGAACAATCGCAACCCGCGATTCGTTGTTCGCAAGACAATTCCTGGAGGCCAACGGCCTCCATCAAAACCTGCTGGACAATTGCCAGCAAAGGACAGTCGACCCTTTTCGGGTCAGAATCAAGTAGCACCAAGAGGAGTGGTGGCGCCTGCAGCGCGTATAGCGGGCAAAACCGCTGGAGTCCCAGGAGTGGGCCAGAGAAGGCCTGCTGGGGACCCCTCAGCATGCTACAATTGTGGCAGGAGCGGGCATTTCGCTAAGGAGTGTCCCGCCCCTCCCAAGGCACACATCCGAGCGGCCCATACGGCTGCGGCACCGAGCGATGTCATCAGTGACGACGAGGACGATGAGATCGTCGACAAACTCGAGGAGGAGCCGCAAGTAGAGGCTGACAGGTCGGAAGTGGATGACGCCGAGAGTGTCCAGATTGATGGCGACGAATACGTCGCAGTGGACATCTACGACCGCAACTATTATGCTCGTGATAACGAGGAAGAACACCTGTTTGCACTGACTGAGTGCCGTGGAGATCGGTGCGTCCGAATGAGACGCGTAACCCTGCAGAAAGCAACTAATAAGTTGCAGAGGCCACGCTATACTCCCGAGGAGAAGGAGTGTCTGGTCACGTATGTTGATGTCAATGGATATCCAGCATGGACGTTGTGGGACTCTGGGAGTACCACCATGGGCATTACACCCCAGTTTGCTCACGTCAACGCGATTCGCGTTCATGAACTGGAGGAGCCGCTGATGGTCCAGCTGGGGACTGTAGGGAGTCGCGCCACGGTGCAGTTTGGCGCGGAAGTGAAAATAAAGACGTCGGGGACGTTGACGAAAGAGTATGTGGATATAGCGAATTTTGATCGCTATGATATGATTATCGGTACGCCGTTCATGCGTAAGAACAGGGTGTCGCTGGATTTCATGAACGACATGGTCGTTGTAAATGGTACGCCTGTGAAGGCGGAAAAAGTTGTGCTAAATGACACAGATGGTCGGTTGAGGCGCTATCGCGCGACTGAAAAGCGGCGTGATGAACGCAACTGACTAGATGGTCGCAGAGCGACTGTACAGGAGGTGGAGGACGAACAGGTCCCACCAAAAAGCCTGCCAGCAGACTCGTCGGCTGTACTAATGTCTGAGGAAGAGTTCCAAGGAACTCTGAAGAAGGGGAAGCACCCGGATGAGCCTAAGCAGGCTGTACAATGCAAGAATGAGCGTGGTAAACGCGTGGTGGAGTCGCTGGAATGCCAGCTGACTAGCTCTCGAGTGAAGGTTGAGGATCTCGTCAAGGACAAGGTATACAGTACGATGGGAACTGTAGGGAGCACTAGGTCGCTAATGGATCGACCAGTGCCTCATCCAGGAGTGCAATGGGCGTATGACCCACGTATGCCATGAGAGTGGAACAAATTGGTGGCGTCAATGGTGACGCAGACAATGGGAAGGGTGCAGGTGACCCAGACGGGGGAAGTGTACTGTCATGCACGAGAGGACGAGATATCCGAAACAGTGGATATCGTACTGGATGGGCTCTCGCTGAAAGCGAGAAGTGTGCAGTCGTTGTCAAGTACGACGAGAGTGGTGGGTAGACAACCCGTTGTAAGGTTGAACCCGGGAGATCTCATAGAAGAGCACGTACGTGCCTTATGGGAGCGATTTGAACCAAAGGTTCAGCCGCGTGTAGCACACATAGTAAAAGGGAAAGGTAAGGCTGTGAGCCTTACAGAGGAAGATATTACTCAACTGCGCCAGCAATGGCAACAAGAGTTTGCAGATATTGTCAATGGAACAAAGGAGGAGCTTCCTCCGTGGCGGGAGGTTAACCATGAGATTAACCTCATTGACAATACCAAGCAGTACAGATACCATTTGCCTCGCTGCCCGCAAGCACTACAAGATCAACTTCGTGAAAAGACGAATAGATACATAAACGCAAAGTGGTGGGAACCATGACCAGCGGTGCAAGCTGCACCATTACTGTGTATTCCCAAAAAGGATGGGATGTTAAGAACTGCATTGGATGCGCGACAGCGCAATGATAATACAGTCAAGGATGTGACGCCTCTTCCAGATCAGGAAGTAATACGAGAAGATGTCGCGACAGCAAAGTATAGGTCAAAAATTGACCTCACAGACGTGTATGAACAGGTTCGCATATGCGAAGAAGATATACCGAAGACGCTGTTCTTGTCCCTGATGGGGACATTCGTGAGTAACATCATGCAGATAGGTGATTGCAATGCACCAGCGACATTTCAGAGGTTAATGACCTCAATCTTCCAAGATGTAATCGGGAAGTTTATGCACGTCTATCTAGACGATATATTTATCTTTTCGGACTCCATTGAGGAGCATGAGAAGCACCTACGAGTCATATTCGAACGACTACGGAAGGCTAGTCTCTATCTCAAATGGAAGAAGTGCGAGTTGTACGCAACGAGTATTGACTGTCTCGGTCATGTCATTGACGAGAAAGGAATTCATCCGGACACGGACAAGCTCGATCGAATTTGAGAGTGGCGTACTCCACGCACATATAATGATATCCAACGGTTTGTTGGACTTGTCAACTATATTGGCAACTTCTTGCCAGACATCACGGCCTATACAGGGCCACTAATGGCCATGACCCAAAATGGGTCCCCTTTTCACTGGAGACCGTTGCATCAGCGGTGCTTTGAGATGATTAAGCGCATATGCGCGAAGACACCAGTTATCCGGCCAATTGATCCACGTATCGACGAGCCCATATGGCTCATATGCGATGCATCGAAGACTGGGGTTGGGGCCATGTTTGGCCAAGGCAAGACGTGGCAGACTTGCCAACCAGCGGGGTTTATGTCCCGTAAATTCACTGCTGCCCAGCAGAATTATGCTGTACACGAGTTAGAAACACTCGCTATCCTGGAAGCCCTCCTAAAATGGGAGGATAAACTGATGGGATACAAGATCCATATCATTACGGATCACAAAGCACTAGAGTTTTTCAAGACTCAGGTGCACCTATCTCCACGACAACGTCGCTGGATTGACTACATGTCGCGGTATCAGTTCGACATCACCTATGTGAAGGGTGAATTGAACAAAGTTGCAGACTGCCTGTCTCGATATTTCGAGAGTGATACTCGAGATGACGTCCATGACGCGCATGACTATGTCCAGGCGGACAAACGTATTGACCCCGAAGGCGAAGATTTGCCCCTGCATCGGTTCCACAAAATCAAGGAACATAGGGTCGAGCTACGTGCCATGCGAGCACAGGAAACACATCGCAGTAAGCGACTGCACGAACAGCGAGAAACTCGCAATATCGAAGCCCAGGTATTGCTGGAGCATGAGGCCCCTCAGCTTCGTGAAGAGACGAGGCAAGAGGTGCCTACGAGAGGTGCTGAGATGACGCTCCAGCAAGCACTGGAGTCACAAGACCATACTCCTGCACCGGCTGACATAGGCAATGCGCAATTCCGCACACGTATCCAACAGGGATACAAGGATGATAATCTCTTTGTAGAGATTCTGAACAATATCCAAGCGCACCCGCGCTTCAAGGTGGAGCAACAGCTCATCTACCTTATCAGACCCACAGGGTCCAAAGTCATCTGCATCCCCCGGGAGAGGTCGTTAATTACGACTATCCTGGACCGGGCCCACACAGTGGTAGGCCACTTCGGAACTCAGAAAACGCTGGACTATGTGCGACGCTGGTACTGGTGGCCGCAAATGGCCAAGGAGACAAGCCAGTTCTGCTCGACATGCGAGCAATGTCAACAGTCAAAAGTATCGACTCTGAAGCCACCAGGAAAGCTGCACTCGCTACCCATACCAGTCAAACCCTGGGACTCGATCAGGATGGACTTTATAGGTCCGTTCCCTGAGTCGAAGGGTTTTAACTACCTGTGGGTAGTGATCTGCAGAATGACCAGTATGGTTCATCTCATTCTGGTGAGAACCACCATGACAGCATCAGACTTGTCGTGGATCTATCTCAAGGAGATAGTGCGCCTCCATGGATTGCCAAGTTCGATCGTAAGCGATTGAGATGCTAAATTCACTTCCAAGTGGTGGAAGGAGTTGCACAAACTGCTAGGAGCAAAGTTGCTCATGTTGACATCGTTTCATCCACAAACGGATGGTCAAATGGAACGTGCAAATAGAAATATCGCACAGATATTGCGAGCATTCGTACGTCCTGACCAGAAGGACTGGGTGGATAGATGTCCACTCGTGGAATTCGCAATAAACGCGAGCATATCAGAGACTACAGGGTACTCACCCTTTGAGCTCAACAATGGCTACATGCCATCCATGATTTGTGAACTTCATACGGACGAAGCTATTCATGTGGGAGTAAAGCAGTTTGCGTGCAACGCGCTAGGAAACTTGGCAGATGCCCATGATGCGATTATAGAATCGTGCGTCTGGCAAACCAAACATGCGAATAATCGCAGACGTGAGGAGCCAGAAATCGAGAAAGGGAACCTAGTGTACCTTTCTACGAAGAACCTGAACCTGCCGAAAGGCAGAGTGAGTAAGTTGTGTCTGAAGTGGATTGGACCGTATAAGGTCCTTGAAGCGGAGCCGAGCACGTCTAACTACGTGCTGGAACTACCCCATGCGCTGCAAGCGCGCAGGATAGTTCCCAAGTTTCATGTGTCGCTATTGCGACCATATATGGCCAGTAGTGATGCGCTCTTTCCCAATCGCGCAACTCCGGAGCCGTA
>QGOA01001088.1:0-14785 GCA_003313075.1 Termitomyces sp. MG16
GTGAGCTGTGCAGTGGCACTGTTCTATATGCCTCAGTGACATCTCTGACAGCTGCTTGTGACTCAGGAAGCAGTCTTGCAATAGTAAGTGCAACCATTGTCAGGGGACTCCTCATTTCTTCCTTTTCTCACTCCTTATCTCTTCACTCTCCCTTCATTCATTCTCTTATTTCTTCTGATTTTACTGTTTCTATTCTTTCAACACTATCTGTTAGTACTACTCTCAGCCCTTGAGATGCTCTGGTTCTTTAGCTACCATTCAGACAAGTGTGGGCCCTTCAGCATCACTTCCAGACTGCTTATATAAGCCGGAGTTTGCCTTTCTGACTTCTAAAGTCCGGAGTTTTCCTGCCTTGTTTGTTTGATTAGTCAATTTTTGAGTTTTTAAGGTTTTGTTGTACTGTACAGTTGTTTCCCATGCTTCAGAAGCCCCAGAAGCATCCAACCTGGCATAGGGAATCCCTAGACTTGTTCTCTTTGGATCTCCCTCTGCCAGGCAAGTAGTTATTATGATATTGTCAGTACATACTCTAATACACTTTGGATCTCCCTCTGCCAGTTGTGTGACTGAGCCACAGCCTCTAGAGGTCGCCCTTACAACCACATTGAATGTTCCCCAAGTGTATGAGAATCAGTCTGCACTTGTGTTGGTATTGACAGCAGCATTGGGAAATTTTTGTAAGGGATTCTGTGAAAGGAACATGTTTTGTATGAGCCAAAACTTTCCTGGAGTGGATTTTGGAATGACTGTGATTGGTAAGGTTTGAAAATGTCCAATAACCTCCTCTTTCAATGTCCTGGATGAGCAGGGCCTGATGTAGTGGCTTTTTGTAATTTCCTTATCAACTACTTCTCAGAATGCATTTTTATGCTCATCAACTGATGTTAAGTTTGGAGGTGTCTGTATAATGCTAATTTTTGGAAAATCAAATATAAAACCTCTTTCAAAACCATTAGCAATATGTGGACATCTCTGCAAAATATCTGCTCTGCACAGCTCTCTCCTCCAGATCCTCAGATCATATGAACATGCTGTCATGACCCCTCCCCTCCTGGTCCACCCTAGGACACCCCCGGAACCCCATCTGGGACTCTCTCTCCAACCCCACAAACGTGCCCCGCCATCACGACTACTGACACTGCCATCACATGCATCAAAGGCTGCCATCACCTGGCATCCCCAAGAACCCTGCATCATGGACCCCAGGATCAACTCAATGATCGGATCATGCTACCTGCTTCCGGGCCATCATGCATCACGCATCACGACTCCAATTGATCGCATGCCCCACACATGTGATCCTGGTATACAGTCCCCCTCCCACTACTCAATGTCCCCTAGAACTTATCCCAGACACCCTGGAACCCCAGAGACCTGGCTCCGTAGTACTTATAGCATAGTTCCTCGTTGTATTCGCCAGTCTTGATATTACACTTGTTTGCTCGCGTGCTCCTTTGACTGACTGGTATGCCCAATTGGTACGCTTTGACTGGCACGCTCAAATTGTTCGCATGCTCCTAGAACTGGTACGCACTTCACAACTTAAACTTTACTAACCGGGTCTTGTCCTAGAACCTCCGGTTCTTGACTCGACTTAAACCCTCTTAACTCTTTGCCCCCACCCGATCCCTGGACTAAGTCCCCTATTCCAGGAATCCCCTATTCACGTCTTGAACCCCAGAAGCTCAGTCCAGAGTTCCAGACACCTGAGTACACATAGATCAAGTCTGCCTTGTAAGGGCGTTGCTTTCCTAGAAAGCCCCTGATTCAGCAGAACCTGACACATGCTTTAAAGAGGCTTTTGTGCTCAAGGGCAAGTCTGAGCTCCATGGGCCTGAGAATGGCAGCCTAAACAAAAGTGCTGCTTGTTGTGGGCCTGCCAGCAATCTTGTTCTTGCTGCCAGTCTCTACAGATTCCACATCCATCATGTATGATGAGAGACTGGTTGACTCTTTTGGCAATGGTGGGAAATTCTTCATCTCCTTGCTTGCGGCAGCTCTCTCCTCCTCCTCTCTCATCTCGTTTTCTCTCTCCCTCTGCTGATCTTCTCTGAGTGCCCTTCCTGCCTCGCTCTGCTCTCATTCTCTCACCCATGCATCCCAGCCCTCGCACTCTGCACAATTCGTTATGTTCCACACTTGGGTCATCATTGCACATGCCATAGCGTCATCCAGGCCTTCGTTCGCTTCTTGTAAGTATCTACCGTGATACCACAAAAAAAAAAAAAAAAAAAAAAAGCAGCATTACCAAACAGATTGCAAATGTGGCAACGGAAAAAAGGCTCTTCACTGACAATTTGAGCTACAGCAGTAGTGCCCCAAACCATAGCAACATGCCGCAGAACTTTAAACTGTCGGAGACCGATAACGAAATCCGGGAAAGAGATTGAAATGAAATTGATGCCGTACAAAACAAGTTCGACCAACGGATCATCCAAGTTAAAAAATCCTGCATTCGGAGATTGTAGGAAGGAGCTTTCACAAATGGGAGAGTATTCCCAAAGTACTCATTTGGATTAACAGTTGAGCTTGCGCGTATGGAAAGCTCGCGCACATATTTGCCAATCGTAGAGTGAGATGCTTCAAGTAGCCCACGTAGGACAGTGTTATGCCTGCTAATCTGGAGAGAAGAAAAAAGGTGATATCTGCTCGCTCGCATCCAAGTATGGCAGACAGTGCTGCATATTTAAGAACGTCGTTCACCTGGAAAGCGATCTGTCACTGATGGAGACAGGCTTGAAGGACTTATGTCGGACAATGGGTTATTAGAGCTTTTGCCACTGGAGAGCATAGTCCAGAATTTCTCGTTAAAACGCTGACAGCGCTGCTGTGGGAGTGTAAAAGGTCGATGATCACTTACTCATCGGACCTATGCTGGTCACGCAGATGAAAATGAGGAAAGAGAGAGAAAAGAGGCGAGTCACGAAGACGAAGGAAGAATAAACAAGGCCAACGGCCGCGCCTGCGGCCCGAAGCTGCAGTTGCCGTGACCTTCGCTAGCTTCAGCTCAGGACGTCTCTCAGCTAAAGCGTACGCATTTTGAGTTTAATTCCGACGTATCTGTATTTGATGTTGCAGCCCAGCACGAATATCTAGCATCAAAAAATATGGATAAAAACTGGGCCACTCATCTTCGCAAAAATGTTCTCTCCTGCTTAAACAAACTATCTCATGGCTCTACACCTTTCATCACGACCTTCATACTCATACATCTTACAGCACCTGCAATGGCAACCATTGGAGGTTCTGGTTTATCATCTCAAACGATGGTGCGTTGCAGTTATCTATTCTGTATCTTCTGTTTTAAATCTTTTTAGCTATTGGGGAGGGAATACTACCAGACATGCTTCGGTGAACGATATTTGGTTCTCGGCCCCTTGGTAGCTCATGCTATAGCTGGTTCCGCTATACGCCTTCTTTCCTCCTCGTTGAAGACTTCCAAGTCACGTCGCCCATTTACGTCCATTTTGAGCTGGACCGGATATTCGACCATGTTTTTCTTCCTCCCTATCCATTATATGACGCATCGTGTCCACCCAACTGGTATAACACCGCCAATATCGGCTGTTGGGCCATCGGAACTTGACTATGAATTTGTGAAAACGGGACTGACCATTTGGCCCAAAACCAGCTGGTTTCTCTACATCGGTTTGCTGCTTTCAGTCACAGCGCACGTAGCGGATGGTGTGATCCTCCTTTGGAACGCGTACCTGAAAGATACTGCCGTAGTGAGAAGGAATTTTACGAGGAGAACTTGCACAATCGTTGGATTATCCTTACCCGTCCTAACTGGACTCTTAGCTCTGTCAAGGGAGCCTTCTATGATCTTCCCTTCTTTTGCAAGACGATTTGAAGCTGTTTTTATGTCATCGTGGATATATAGATTCTAATTCTACGCTAATACTATAATTTGTATCCAAAGTCGTCACGTATTAATCAGTCATAGTTGAAGGACGAGAGACTCTTTCATTAGTCCTTTAACGGCGTGACCGGATACTCATGGTCCTCATGGTCGGGACTGTCACATACGTCAGTACAACTTTCAAGATTGAATGTGCAGTAGACTTACACATCATCAATCCCTTAATGTCTCTAACCTTCGCCTTATTCAATGACTTTCGCATCAACAGCACGCGAAGAGACGACCAAATCAAAAGAAGGACACCAAAAGCCATAGGAATAAGCCAGTAGAGGGGCAAAAGGTGGTAAGAGCCACCAAACACGTAGTGAAGCGGCGGGGTGTAGATAATGAAGATACCAAGGCATGCGCCGGCCATAATTCCTACAAAGTTCCAGACATTGCTGACGACTTGGCGACCGAAGGGGAAGGATAGCTTGGCTTTCACTGCGAACAGCTGATGATATGTGTAAGAGGGAGTATAATCCAGGAGAAATAGCCTTACATTGAAACATTGGATTATGAAGATTGATAAATATGTTATAGACTGTGCCTGGGCGAGTGCCTCGACTTGCTGAGTGGCTGTGATGATTTGTCCCCTGCCGTTGATGAAATCCGGACTGGATCTAGTGAAGTATACTGAACAGAACAGAAATAAGACTATTAACCGAACCATTAAAACTGTGTGACATACTATTCGCTTTTTGCGTAATGCGAAGTTCTCGAGGCGTAAATCCCTGTTTCCAGAACACCACGAAATATGGAAGTAATCTATCAAGATGAACCCACGATTTCAGGCATTCACTCGATGAGAGAAAGGTCACACTCACGACCCAATACTCTCAATGACTCCGGCCTCCAAATACGCATAGCTGAGTAATTTCCAGTCGACGAGCGTCTCATTATCTGTGTGTTCCATGAGGTCCTCCCAGAATGCGCGACTGAATGGAGCGCGGAGTTTAGTAAGGAATATGGCCAGACGACTGCGGCCAATGAGCTTGGGGCCACGGTTTTCTGTGTCAGTTGTGCTAGTGGCAATGAGCGTTCTCGAGCGACGTAAGGCTCGTCTTTTGAGGGCTTTTATGGAGTATTCATTCACTGAGTTTTGTGTCAAAAAAGCTAGGGAAGAAACATGATGAACAGCCCTTACCCGGTTTACGGGGATTCATTCTCATTAAACCATCCGCTGTTTCGGGCTTATCCCACGCAAAACTCAACTAGAAGTATCGTCAACCATGTATTCAAGAGTCTGTAGGGAGGCTACCCACAGCAGCAAAAAGTTCGAATCCAAGGTCTAGACAGTTATCGATAAGTTTAGTATACGACCAGAGTTTCGCAAACAAACAGACCAATGACAAGAATTAGAATAGCGGAAAGTGGAGGGGGTATCGGCAAAACGACATCTGATTGAAATGAGCACACAGAGACAGCTGGATACATTGACAGTATGACTGACAGAGTAGTTGGGGTATAACTTCCGGTGTGCTGTGTGTGACTGTGTATCTGAGCAATAGAGGTAAGAGCATGAATTTACACATTTGAGACAATCCTCACTGGATGGAACGTTTAAGGTTTGAGAAAATAAGGCGTCCTTCGGCAACACCGTCTGCAAAAGATGATCAGTCATCTGGATACTTCGGTGGCGAAACTCTTCCAACTTACTAACGGTAGATGCGAAATTATCATCTGTAGATATCCCATGAGCAGGTCCAGTAGCTCAACGAGCAGAACGCGCACCAAGAAGAATCATGTTCGCAGCCTCCTTTGACACGTCGGAACCAGATATGTTCATCGCGATACCAAGATCGGCCTTAGCGGAAGCATCAAATAATTACTTATGGGATCCAATGAAAGAATAATCTGAACTACCTTCTTCAATGCGGGCGCATCATTGACACCGTCACCTGTCCTATAAGTCACTGAGTTCCTGTGGCGATTACAGAAAGGGCTTGGGAACTTACACGCCTACGATGTGGCCTAAGGCTTGAGCACGTTTGACTACAAATGAAGTAGTAAGTCTTTGATCGAGAATAAGAGTAGACCAAGTATAAAACCCACCAATTTCGAGTTTGTGCTTTGGCGAGGTACGAGCGAAGACGATTTCTTGCTTGCTGAAAACTGAGCAAGGTAGGTTGAGAATGAGAACATTGGCTGCGGATGACCTCACTTTGATCCCATTGCCAGCCTTCTAACTGATCTATGTCATCTCCATGTACAACCACAGCACTGACTTCGTCTTCGTAAACTTCCTCGATTGTTCTACCAGTCTTCTCAGCTAGTGTAGCACGGGTGTCACCCAAGATCAAGTTGATCTTGCGCGCGATTGCCTCGGCGGTTTTGGGGTGATCGCCTATTCTAGTTAGAGTAGAGAGGCAATGAAAGGTGGAGAAACTAACCTGTTACCATCATAACCTTAATCCCTGCCAATCGAAGTTTCCCGATGGCCTCTCGAACACCGTGCTTGGGCGGGTCCTCGAGGGATACAAGACCAACGAAACAGTATTCAGAGCTTGGATAATTCCCATCGTTCTTAGAAAATTGATAATTCAACGGATATTTGTCCTCAGGAAGGAGGGATTGTGCGCAGGCAATAACACGATGTCCTCTCGACGCCATATACTGGACTCCGGGTCAGCGGAAAATACGGTCATTTAGGAAGGGATATCAAACATTGTATGCAGAGTCAAACGAGGCAGTGAATTCTTCTGTAATGGGGCATAAAACTCCGTCTTTAAGGTATGTCGTACATTTAGCAAGAACTCGTTCCGGAGCTCCTTTGATATAGGATGTCAAAGGACCAGATAAATGAGGCTTGTTGAGCTGAGATTTTATTTAATCCAGTGGCTTCCAACGAATCAAGAATTGACGAAAAACCCACGATGACCAAAGCCCATTTATTGGACGAGTTGAAGGGTACTTTCAAGGTTTATGTTAATAGAAAATCAAGGTGTCACAATAAAAATGACTACCTTCGAAGACTTTGGGGTGGTTCTTGACGTGTTCGTCGTAGTCCGACTTGAGATAACGACCAGAGAACCGTGCTAATCCTGTCTCTGTGGCATCACCGAGAATATTCCTCTGTTCGAACGGCACATCGATCCTGTCGAACTTGATGCGCGAGTTGAGTGCAGCAATGTTCACAATTTCCGTCATGCCGGAGGCACTCATGGAGAATTGAGGAACATTCTCCTCGTCGTTATTGGACTAGAGAACTATGTTTCAGTGGGACAGAATGAGCGAAAGAAAACATGACACACCTGGAACGCTGTGTACATCTGACCGCCACTCCATAAGTTGGTAACCTAACAAAAATAAGCCTTCAGTCACTACAATAAGAGGGACAAAATCACAGTCATTTGGTTTCTTGTGAGAGTGCCTGTCTTGTCCGTCGCGAGCAGCGTGAGCTAGAGAATGCAATCAATACTTGAGCTTTGGAGAAAATGGTAATGGATTTACAGAACCTATGAACCGTACGGTGAGAAAGAAGCAGGAGCAGAGGACAATAAATTACCAACCAAGTGTTTCAACTCCCTGCAAGTCTTTAACCAACACGTTCTGCTTGGCCATACGTTTTGCGGCAATAGACAGGAGAAGGGTTACTACAGACGGTAGCCCTTCTGGGACGAAGGCGACGAGAACAGAGACGGCGAACGTCACAGTACGCGCTGCTTGACCTTTATATACTGTGGCTATACCTACAACGAAGAACACGACGGCAAAGATAATTGCAATGCAAGAGACGATCATCACAAAGCGTGCGCTAGATGGGACTGTATTGATAGAGTTCAACGAAATGGACTAACGAACGCACATTTCGCGAGCAAGAGGACTTTCATTGTCATTCTCACCGCCAGTCAAGCGAGCAATTTGACCTGGAATCATGTCAGCATTGATGCGAGGGAGTGAATTTTATACTGACCAATAAACGTGTTGTCTCCGGTCCGCACAACAACTACCGGGCAACAAATCACGTCAAGTAAGACAATGACAACGTAAGATCATGACTCACTGCCCCATGCTTCGCCATTGACTACGAGAGTAGAGTTGAAAACCTAGTATAATTTGTTATTTCCGGAAGTCAATCCACGTTGGGAAAATTGAATGTCTTTACCAAATTTTCAGCCTCAGAGGGACGCAGTTTCGACCCCTCAGGCAACGGGAAACGTTCTTGAGGTTCAGATTCACCTGTAAGACTGCTGTTATCAACCTTGAGGTCAGCTGCCGAAAATAGCAGCAGATCCGCGGGCGTCTTGTCGCCTGTGCGCTATATTCGCCAAGTCAATGAATGGACGTATACCCACAGAATACGTCATTCACGTACCAAGAGTACCACATCTCCCTTGACAAGATCTGCCGCGGCAATATTTGAGATCGTTCCTTCGCGAACAACACGACAAGATGGGGGAATCATGGCCAAAAATGATGCAAGGATGGCCTCAGACTTTTGTATCTGGTAGAAGTCGATCGAAGCGTTGATGAATGCTACCGCAATCAAAATTCCTCCAAGATATGTGTTTTGGAAGTTAGCCTAAAATTGTATTTGGTTACTATGAGTTACAAGATGTCTATAAAGGAACGCTACCTTGAAGTCTATTCCCAAAAGGACGTATTCAAGGACACCGGCGATCATAAGAAGGATGTTGAACATAGTAAAGAGGCGATCGAGGAACTGTAGATCACGTCCTGATAGGCGACTATATTGTAACGACCTCGAGGCGCCCACATACCTTTCTAAGAGCAGACTTCTTCTGAGGTGGGGTCAGAACATTCGGTCCATCTCGCTGGAGTCGGACCTGAGCCTCTGCTGTTGTTAAGCCATACGAATTTGCTGCGTCTTTAGTGTCAATCGAGGTGTGTAGGGTCTCCGAAAATTTCGAAAATGACAGGCGATGCTCCTGAATGTCGACGTTTGAACCATTAGATGGAGACCCGGCTTTAATCTTCTGCGATTCTATATGTTCGTATCCCGCCGCAGACAGCTCTTTGTCCTCCTGTGTCATAGAACGGTACATTTCCACCCCTTTTGGACGCAAAACATTGGCAGATTTTTCTTCGCGTTCGACTACTTCAGCTGGAAGGACGACAGCACGCGCCATGGTCACCTCGATGGGCGAAGAAACCTGGCCTTGCGGCACGAAATCTTTGGAAGTGGGATCATCCATGGATATGGGAAAGAGGAGGAGACCCAGGCGTCTTCAGACGATGTAATCAGAGAAGCTCAACGCCGCAGGAAGCCTAGTACGTTTCTTTTGAGGAGCCAAGCGGAATCTGGAACCTCTTTTATCGAAAGGCAATCACTCGTAAACTACATCAGCGGGATCTTTGGATAGGAGCTTATGTATTTGCCGACAACAATTTTCAGCAAGAAAAAAAAAAAAAACAGAAAAAAACTCAGTCCGTTATCGGTGCCTGAACGATCCTGAACTTTGGATAGACTATTCAAAAATACTGACCTCAACAAAATTGTATGGCGAGATGAAAGAGTGCTCATGGATTGCGTCCACCAGCGTCATGTCGTTTCAGGAAGAATGCGACGACATGAGTTCAGAAAGGGTGAGAATTGAATTGAGACTGTATGTGCTATTTTTATTCCAGGCAAATATTGATGATCGATGCATAATCAAGGCACGGTCACTACTAACCTGACAGGCTAGCCAGGACCCCGGAGCCTGGCTTGCGTCTTCGGTTTATATACATACAGCAAGAACGAAAGGACAACTGACATGCGAAACCAACCATGCATGATTAGTCCTATCTGCACGGAACTTTATCCTCATGCAGAAATCGATATAATTGGCATGAAAAATGAATCGTTCTAGTTTTAGGTAATTCTCGTAGTTATTGTATGCTACTCACTCAACTGACACTGGGTTATAATTTTAGGTTTACACAGGTAACATCGAGTGAAACGTTACATTAACGCCACATTGTCGTGATTTGAAAGTTAATAATCGTGATGTTTGGTTGGATACACTGGATGGAAGTGAGTTTTCTAGAGCGATGTCGGGAGTAAGCGTAGTTTTCGGCCGTGGTTACGTCGATACACCTGGAGTAAGTGAGCATATACTGACACTACGATTCTTCACTGGGCCATCAATCATATTTTGAAACCAAGGCTCCGCATGCAAGCAATATGGTTCTGGACAAGTTCCTGACACTTCTCGGTGGCCTCTGGTTGACCATACTTCAGAAAACAGTCATCCCGAGCGGATTTCGTTTGGGGACACGCGCAGCACCTGGTGCATCTATTGAATACCGCACAGCGGATGCGAAGCAGACACAAGACCTACGGCTTCAAGCCCTGGGGATTCAAGGGATTCATTTTTGGGTCAGTTGGATCATATGGCACCTCAGGCTTCGGGGACGACCACAGAGAAGATATCTGTAACCAAGTTTAGAGTCTCTCAGCGGCATTTTAGAGAGAGCGAGAATAAGACGCGCACTTTCTCAAACATCTCTTCAGAAAGTTATCGTCAGGAGTTGCGCTGTAAAGAAAGCTCAGAACATTTGCGATGGATGACAAAGATGCCACGTGGGTATTCCAAATGGGGTTCTATCTCCCATTCTCGTGCTGGGCGCACTATAAGTGACAAGATTTGAAAACCTTCTTTGCACTCCTGTTCCCACATCGGCAAAGCATTCCTTGAATCGCTAGGTGATTACTCCTCAAACAATAAATCCAGCAAGGATTTCAGGCCTAGGAGCCATGTTTTCATGGTCCATAATCATTCTGTTTGCTGCCTTCGTTTCAGGGCAGACTTGTGAAAACTATGGGTTTCAAAATGGCTCTAGTTGTGCCTGTCCTGTTGGTACAGGGGGACCTACCTGCTCACAGCTCGCATGTGGTGGGAATATTTTCGAGGGCACTCAACGGCCCCTTACGTCGAGCTCGGACTCTTTCTCCAATCTGACGGCATCTGGTTGTTCTTGCCAAGAGGACTGGAGTGGAACAGGGTGTAATGTCTGCAGAACATCCAATGCTTGTCAAGGAGCGTTTGTCGCGTCTGGAAGAGCGCCTTCAACTTCAAACTCCATCACAAGTACGCAGGATGGCCAAAACGACACTTTAGCGTGCAATACGACACCTAGAGTATACGCAGGTGGCCAGATGAGCTGTCAAGTGAAAGTACGCTACCAGCCATATACGCCATCTTTTGGTGACTCACTATGTTGGGCGAGATAGAATCCTACTCTGCAAGGACTTTTCCCCCTTGACTCCACTCTAAACATCATGCGTACAATACAGCCCTCCCTCTCGCCTATACCAAATACGACTACATTCGGCGAAGCCGGAACTGTCTATGTGCAATTATTCTACGCCGGCGTCGAGCAATTCTATTGCGAAGCCGATACGTGTTCTCAAACTCTAGGCAATGGCACATCCAGTGCGAATTGGGATTGCCAAAATCTACGTTGCACATGCAGAAGAGGGACAACTTTTTGTGGGGGACCCTCGGCCGCAGATCTCACACAAGTTATCAATAGTCTCGCTGGTAACCTCGGCATCCACTGTGACGGCCTCAATAATTCGACCGATACAGCGACTTGTCAGTTCCAACAAAAGGATCTTTTGACACTGTTTCCACCCTCAGGTCTTACCCTCAATGGGTGTACGTTTGGAGAATGTGTAAGGCAGAGTGTGATCGATACTGGTGGAAACATAACCGCCCCTGTTACTGCTGCTGGGAAGCCCCTTAGTGGAGGTGTTATCGCTGGTTTGGCTGTAGTTGGAGCATTGGTTCTGTTAGCACTACTCTTCATCCTATTCGGCTATATAAGGCAGAGGAGGGCTCGCAATAAACAGCAGAGCGACAATGCGGGTATGCAGGTTGGTGTTTGTTGGGAGGGTATAACGTATACAATCGTTGGCTCGTCGAGCTTCTTTGGTCTCTTCCCCAACCACGAGGAAAGAAATGTCCTCGACAATGTATCAGGCTCTGTCACGGCAGGTCAGATGATGGCGATCTTAGGTCCGAGTGGTGAGCCAATCTCCAACCTTACTCGTTGCTATCAAACTCCAGAGTCGTATAGGAGCCGGAAAGACCACTCTTGCAGAGATTCTCGCCGGCAAACACAAGTCCGGATCTGTTCTAGGAAACGTCCGTTTTCCCGTCAAAGGGGGTTTGTCGGGTGCTGTTGCACCAAGAATCGGTTTTGTCCCTCAACAAGATGTTCTCCCTCCTACTTTGACTGTATATGAGGCATTGCTGTTTGCAGCTCGTTTGCGACTTCCCGAGAATGTCAAGGACATAGAAAAACGTGAGATGGTTGGAGAACTCATGGCGAAGCTTGGTATTTCGTCGCTGAGGGATGTTCGCATTGGTCATAGTGAGAATATGGGAGGAAAAACAAGAGGTATTAGTGGAGGCGAGATGAGGAGGGTCAGTATTGGTCTGGAATTGATATCGCGCCCTGACGTCCTCATATTGGATGAGCCGACTTCCGGTATGTTTCTTCGTCCATATCTTGCTTCCTAATCTTACTTTGTATCATAGGACTTGATTCCGTTTCTGCATCTCGCGTTGCACAAATCCTCCACGACATCGCTCATGATCCTTCAAATCCTATACCAGTTATCGCCTCTATCCACCAGCCTAGGTAATTCTCCTTCCTTCGTCTCTGTCAAGAAATACTCATTCCCCTCACCCAGTTCCAAACTCTACCAGTCTTTCGATTCAATCCTCCTCTTATCACATGGACGTGCTTTATATTCTGGCCCAGGTAGATTCGCACCTTCGGAGTATTTTGCCAGAGTTGCTTCGCATCTAGTACCAGCATATCCGCCTGGATACAATGTCGCCGATTATCTCTTGGAAATTGCCAGCGACCCTGCTGTATCACTCTTCCAGATCAATGAGAAAGAGGAGCCGGCAAGTCCCAATGAAGCTGTCGCTGGAGGATATGGTAACGAAACGTTGGGAAAAGAATCCTCCGATAGTCAAGTAATCGCTGTTCCACCTAGCGGTGTCTCATCCCCGGTTATGGATAGCCCAAAACGACATCTAAAGTGTGCTACGACGTTCTTGACTCAGCTGCAGGTCCTCGCAGAGAGGGAGTGGAAGATTTTACAAAGGTAGGATCGAGTAGTTTATACTATCCAGTGACGTCTGATCGGAACTGCAGAGACAAGACATTGTTCTTGACACACGTCGCAGTTGCTTCAGTCCTCGGTGTCTTTTGTGGTAAGAGGCTTACCTGTTTTGATGCCGGCACATGTATAGACCGAATAAAACAGGTGGACTGTACTATAAGATCGATACGTCCATTGCAGGATTCCAGGCGCGCGTTGGCTGCTTGTTCTTTTTGGTCAGTGGAATGCCAGCTATATGGTAGCAAATTATAATGGAATAATAATCTGTAGGGTGCACTTATCGCTTTTTCCTCGCTGAGTGCATTGTACAATGTAGTCGAAACTCGTCCTCTCTTCCTCCGAGAACGGTCAAGTTTGTATTACAGGCAAGTCTTCTTCCTTTTGATATATTACGCAATCACTAAACACCCTACAGTCCGACCTCTTGGTTGTTATCGCGGTTCATTCTAGATGTTGTTCCACTGCGAATCATTCCCACCATCATCGTTTCATCTATGTACGCAGCCCACCCGCTTTCTTATACTCTCTTTCCCTCATGTTCACTTTAACTTCAGCACATATTGGATGGCGGGCCTTGCTCACGACGCAGCCCATTTCTTCAAGTTCCTCTTCATTCTTGTTTTGTATACCTTAGCGATGACACTTTTTGTCTGGTTTCATTTTCTTTTTTCTCTCTGGCATACCTAACTTCGTGTTTCCCACAGAATTTTCTTCTTGGTGCCTTATTCAATAACGGCGGCATAGCGATCCTTCTTTCGGCACTGTCGGCACTCTATCAAATGACGTTCGCTGGGTTTTTTGTCCACCTAAGTGCGATTCCACCAGTCCTCCGTTGGTTACAGTGGTTATGTCCCCTCAAGTACACCCTCGAAGCACTCTCGGTTAACGAGGTCGGTTCGGGCCTCTTAATCCAAGATACCCTTCAAGGCGTACCTGTCAGCGTATCTGCCAGCTTGATTATGAATCTGGTAAGTGTTTTCTTTACGCACCTCCACTCGCACCTGACTCACGATGACCAGCTTTTTGGATTTGGCGCAAACAATTACTATCGTGATGTTCTTGTGCTCTTCGCTTTCATTGCAGGCTTTGGAATTGGTGTGATTGCTATCGTGTGGCTGAAAGTAAGAGAACAACGTTAGCTCATTATCTTGTCCCTTTCATATACCCTTCACTTTACTGTGGCTACTGTTTGGTCTAATTGACGTTGTTAAAATCATGTATCATCATATATACTTAAACGAACTCTGGACTCAAGACGTCTCCCTGACGTATATGTAAAACTTGACTAACTATATGACACACAAATTGTTCTCTTTGCGTGCGATCATATGGCACTACAGGGAAAGTCTCGAATTTGCAAATTCCTTGTTCTCTGCAATTTATTTGTCAACTTGAGAATAATGTCACCTATTCAGACAGATGACATACCTCACAGGCCACAAACTGACGGGTCAACCTGGACCGCTGTGGCATCAACACGTCCAAGGAATGTCGCCTGATTGCCCGTTAATTCGTTCATCGCCGACAATGCGATATTGAAGCCCGAGTCGGTATGGTCTATCGCCAACACGCTGATCGTTTTCGAAACACCTTGCGCATTGGTGTACGTGAGGTCCCAGCACGTTCCACAATTGACTGAGTTCCAGCCCCCGACGGCAGCAGCACCACCGATGTGCGCGAAATGGGGTAGGGAACCGAAGGTGGAGAAGCCGCGTGTGATGAGGCCGTTTGGACCATCAGAACAGGCAACGCTGGTGAGGGAGGTTGCTGCATTGTCGTAGACTTTATCATAGGAG
>QGOA01001090.1:0-27912 GCA_003313075.1 Termitomyces sp. MG16
GTCTGAGGCAAGCCACAGCAGCTGATCACTGTCATTGTAAGGCTCCTCAGACATGTGTAAGAACATTAAGACTATGCAAAGAGTCACATATGGTCACTATCAATCACTATCTAGCTCAAATGTGATGGCTCAATCATCCCCCTGTTGGATTTTCACTCTGGTCCTGGCTGAAAACACATTGTATTCAGTATAATGATAGTTTGCAATTGAATCACCTATTGTCACCAACCACTTTGCATTGGTTGATATTTGGCATAACTGACATCTTGTGCTGAGCCTCTATTATCTCTATTATGGCATGAACCTTGCCATGTCTAGGAGTTTGCTCCTTTCAATAATAGTCAGGATTAACTCTTCTTTGCAATTGATGCAAAAATACCTTGAAGGCCTCATCTACCACTTCAGATTCACTATTGCTGGATATATCATTCAGGTAGAAATCTCCATTGCTGAACTGAGAGGTATTGGACTCAGCAGCAGCTCCATTGTCTTCAAGGAATATTGCATCTTTAGTTGGCTGAGCTGTGCTACCTTTCTAGTAATGCGGCCTGGTGGAGGGTGAGCAATTGTTTTTTTTGGATTCTTATTGAGGTGCTTAAGGAGCTCATCTTCATAAGCAGTAATCTTTTGACACCAATCTTGAGGAAGGCTGCTTGGACTATCTTTTGTTTAGTATTGGCCTGATGTTTAGCAGCAGTGCAATTCCTTTTATTTATAGCCTTCATCACATCTTTGTCAAGAATGGAAAGCCCAGGATGCTTATCAGAGTTTGTATTCTGAATAGCAAGGCCTTCATGCTGGATAATGGTTACTATGGCATTGCTAGCACTTTTGTCCTTGAAGATAAAGATAAGTCTTCATTCTAATATCATTATAGAAAATTCTTACTTTTTCTTCAGCAGAAAAATGCTTTATGATATCTGAGGCATTATTTTATTTTACAACTGCCTGTTTGCTATATCAGGAGCACAAGAAATTTGAAAATTCTATATAGCACTGACATGCATCTGACAGCTGTGCTGAGCATGAGAAAGCAGCTGTAGAAGACTTGAATATTGCATGCTAGTAGCTTTTCCATGTTTTACAGGCATTTTTAGGAGAAATTCAGGAGACTTTGATCTTGTTTTGTTGTGTCTTTTTTTTGTTGCAGTTGTTTTTCACATGATTCTATAGCCACTTCTATTTCTAGAGGATTTTTTTCAAAGCTCTGGATTTTTCTTAATCATACTAGCACAATGTCCTGCCTCTCCCACTCACTACTGTGATTGGCATTTATCTAATAGTCAATTTTGTAGTTGCACCTTCAAAAACACTTTAGGATTTACTCAGCACATCAACTTCATTCATCAACTATTTGCACAAGTCCATCCAAAGCCTACTCCTCTTAACATAGATGAGAGAGTTTCTGGCCCTTTGACTCAGCCACAAAGTGAACATCACATTGTCAAACACCCTATTATTGATGGTGAGTTATAATGGCTTGATTTGTTAAGAGCAATTAATGTATCAAGTACAAGTAAGTTTACAGGTACACCATGTGATGTGCAAGGGAGAGATTTGCCTGCTGGTTCTTCTTCTCTTCTTTTTCCAATTCTATATGCAGATCAAGGATTTGCCCTTTTTTCTATGCAAGCAGATTTTATGCTTGCTAATTTTTGATTAGTACTAACAGATAGTGTTGAAAGAATAGAAACAGTAAAATGAAATAATGTCGGAAGAAATGAGAAGTCCCCTGACAGAGGCAGGTTTTTGCTCAGCAACAAAAACAGAAGTTCCCATGCTCAAGGCTGCTCATTGTACAAATCAGCTCAAGATTGCTCAGTATCATGAACACTGGACAGTGGAGGATTAGAAGAGGGTTTTGTATAGTATTAAGACAAAGATTAATTGGATTGGATTGAATAAGAAGGTATGTGTGAAAAATTCCAGGAGAATCACTATCTGACTGCACCACTATACTAACTGTCAAGTATGGAGGAGGAAACAATCTAGTGGTATAGGGCTGCATAGGTTGGAATAGAATAGAGAAGCTCATAGAAGTTCAGGAAAAGATGGCTGCTGCACAGTATTGTGAGATTTTGGATGAAAAAGTAGTAGAAAGCTTTGAGAAGTTGGAAATAGAAGAGGAAGAACAATATTTTCAGCAGGACAATGACTTAAAACACACCTTCCAATAGATAACAACCTGGTTTTCTGATAACAACATCATTGTGATATCCTAGCCTGCCTAATTTCCTGACCTCAATCTCATTGAACACCTCTGAGTTTACATCAAGCACAAACTTTTGGAGTATGAGATACTCTCTAAAGAAGTGCATGAGTTGTAGGAGAGAGTGGTCAAGGAGTGGAATGAAATACTACCAGAAGTATGCCAAAGTCTCATCAAAAGCATGCCTAGAAGGATCAAAGCAGTTATAAAGGCAAATGGAGGCCATACCAAGTACTAGATATGAAAATTAGAGTAAATTAGAGTGGGTCAAAAAACTGCTCTAATGATTGAATATTTTGTTTGATTTATTAATCAGCAAGTTCTTGTCCAAATCACATGATCTATATATTATTATGAGGCCAATATGCAGTTGTATGTCATGTGATTTTTTACAATTTTTTTTTTGCTCAGGTAATTGTTGCACACTATGTAAATCTTTTTAAAAGACCAAGTATTGAGGCAGCTTTTTGAGCCAGTGTAAGCAAAAAGACCTTTATAAATTTATTTTCCTGCCATTGTAGACCATATTTCAGTGCAGATGTTAGAGAAGAATTGTAGACGTGTCAGAAGCATGTGATATGTTGAGGAGTATGAACTGAATTGGACTATAGATATACCTTAGTTGTTTCTATACCAACTGAGGTATGTTACTATAAGGTTATAATAAGATAGAGTTATGTTAACAATACATGACAGTCTGTATTTCAACAGGTAGATAGACTGTCAATATCAGTTATTTCTACACCGACTGAGTCTGTATTTCAACAGCAGATGTTCAAGGCAATTGCAGCATTCCTTGATTTTTGCTACCTTGTTTAAAAGTCAAAACATACTGAATCCACACTCCAAAAGATTTGCAATGCATTGAAACACTTTTAAACAGAACAAGTTGTTTTTCAGACACTCAATATTTATCCAACTGGCTTTAGCATCTCCTAACAACATTTATTGAAGCACTACATTAAAACTATTCAACTTTTTGGCTTTCTTAATAGATTCTGCTCATCAATCACAGAGTCCAAACATCAAGGCTATCAAGGAGCCATACTGTCACACAAATCATTACTAGCCTCCAGGTCAGAAGCTCTTCATCAACCAGTGCCTAGATAAATTAGCAGCACTATAAGCACATCTAGAGTCAAAGCAACTGCTGACTCCATCATTAGCACAAGTCTTTAGCATGGATCAGAGGCACCACTACCCACTTTGACTATGTAAAAAGTTGTCAAAAGAATAGAGGCAGTAGACAGTTTGAGAGAAGTCAACGATAATGTATATCTTGCATCTACTCCAGATTTGCCATATATTGCTTGCTCAATTCATTTGTCTTATACACTGTGCTATATAGCTTATAGATATCAATCACAACTTGTTTATTTTGCTCAACATATATCAGTTTCCAACCAAGTAGATGCTATGCATTTGTCATGACCCCCCACCCTGGAACATTCCCAAAATCATGCCTGAAACTCCCCTGCTGGCCCTACAACACAACTTCCGCAAATGCCTGCTATAAGGGCAACCTCTAGAGGCTGTGGCTCTGTCAGGGGACTCCTCATTTCTTTCTTCTTTTACTCCTTATCTCTTCACTCTCCTTTCATTCATTCTCTTATTTCTTCTGGCATTATTTCATTTTACTGTTTCTATTCTTTTAACACTATCTGTTAGTACTATTCTCAGCCCTTGAGGTGCTTTAGTTCTTTAGCTACCATTCAGACAAGTGTGGGCTCCTCAGCACTGCTTCCAGACCGCTTACATAAGCCAGAGTTTGCCAGAGTTTGCCAGAATTTGCCCCTTATTTGTGCAATTGTTTGTGTAGGCAATTTTTGAGTTTTTAAGATTTTGCCCTCAGTCACACAGCTGGCAGAGGGAAATCTAAAGAGAACAAGTCTAGGGATTCCCTATACCAAGTTGGATGCTTCTGGAGCCTCTGAAGCATGGGAAACAACTGTACAGTACAACAAAATCTTAAAAACTCAAAAATTGCCTACACAAACAATTGCACAAATAAGGGGCAAACTTTGGCTTATGTAAGTGGTCTGGAAGCAGTGCTGAGAGGCCCACACTTGTCTGAATGGTAGTTAAAGAACCAGAGCACCTCAAGAGCTGAGAATAGTACTAACAGATAGTGTTGAAAGAATAAAAACAGTAAAATGAAATAATGTCAGAAGAAATAAGAGAATAAATGAAAGGAGAGTGAAGAGATAAAGAGTGAAGGAAGGAAGAAATGAGGAGTCCCCTGACACCTGCCATCATGACCACCAACACTGCCATCACACCCATCAAAACCCACTATCATGCTTGCCCCCCTGGCAACCCTGCACTATGGACCCCAGAATTATCCACCATCATGGCTATTGCCCCACAATCAATGATTGGATCATGCCAATCACCTGGCTATCATGCATCACATACCACAGCCTCCCCTATGTGCCAATTGATTGTGCACTCTACATGCACAATCTCTAGAATACAGTCCCCCTTCCACCCACTGCCACCCATTAATTCCCAGGAACAATTTCAGACACTCCAGAACCCCTCAGGAACCTGGAGTTATCCCCATAGTACTTATAGAGTAGCCACCCTCTTGTATTACCTTAGTCTTGATATTACAATTACTGTTTGTGTGCCCTTTTGATTTGACTGGTATGCATTGACTGGCATGCTTGACTGGCACATGTACTCTGAGATTGGTACACACTTTGTGACTTTAAGTTTATTAACCTTGGTCTTATCTTAGAACCTCCAGTTCTTGACTCAACCCTAACCTCAACCTATCCTCAACTTCTTCAATCTCTGGATCAAGTCCCTGACTCTGGATATACCCTGTTTCACATCTTGAACCCTGGAGCACAGTCTGGAGTTGCAAACACCTGAGTACACATAGATCAAGTCTGCCTCATAAGGGTGTTGCTTTCTTGGAAGGCCTCTGAGTCAGCAGTATCTGACAGCATTAAACTAGATATTAAAAAGTCCACAAGACTGCTGTTTGCCTAAGTAAATGAAGCATGCTAAGCACTGTCAAGCACCAAGGTAAAATGCCAGGCTATCTGTCATGGAGAAATGCCA
Source organism: Termitomyces sp. MG16 (assembly GCA_003313075.1). NCBI lineage: Eukaryota > Fungi > Basidiomycota > Agaricomycetes > Agaricales > Lyophyllaceae > Termitomyces > Termitomyces sp. MG16. Next base: position 5,279 of record QGOA01001090.1, read on the forward strand.
TTATTCTAAGTTATAAGCACTGTCACTGGCTAGCTGTACCATTTGCCAACAGAGTAATGTCATCTGTCAATACTTGCTAATACTGCTGGCACTGAAAGATGTTTCCATTGAAAAAAGTGTAAAAGAAACATGTTATACCATTTCCCATGTGCCAATTTCTGAAAGAAAAAGTCTTTAAACAAAGCAAAGTGCTTTTTTCTTTCAGAAATTGGCACATGGGAAATAGTATAACATGTTTCTTTTACACTTTTTCCAATAAAAATATCTTTCAATGCTAACAGTGTAATGGAATGATGCTATCTGTCACCTGTCATTCCAGCTGCTGCTGGTGCTATAACTGATTGAATCTGTCACTTGCTGTGCATGGCTGTCAGGTATGGCCTAAAATAGATAAATTGTATGCATTAAGTTCAGATCATGTGTGGCAAAATATCCTGCCATGGCCTGCTATTGGTGTGCCTAGCCTATGTGGGGTTCTATCACCAGCTGCTCTTTTTAATGCAGGAACATATAAAGTTGGACCTAATTGGTCAATTTACATAAGTAGATTTCTTAGTATTAACTGGGTCAGAAATAATGACCTCAAAATTTTGGCCACTTGAAAACATGGAAAAAAAAATCATAAAAATTAGCACAATCAACTTCTTTTGTTGAGCTAAATCTTGTTGCAGATCAGGTGAGAAGTTTTCATGAGCCTATTAGACCAAAAAAAATCTTTTGTTTTGACTGTAAATAAAAGTTCAAGGTCCTTTTGCTCAGAAAAAGTGTAAGTTTCCTAATATGTTAATGCAAAATGTAAATTTACTTATATTGTAAAGTAGCCTTAATGTAATAAGACTAGACTTTTAGATAAGTCAATTTAACTTCACTAAGATTGTGGGGCTCGGTTATATGTGTGCACACTTTTGTAAAGTGATAATGTTATAATTTTTATTGATTTCAAATTCAAATGCAAATTAAAATTCACACTAAAATTGGGAATCAAATAGTATTACTACTATAACTCAAAGTCAATTGCTATGCTTTGGCCTAAGATGTCCACTCCCTGGGGACTCCGAGCTGTGGCAAGTTAATTGCTTGCCCAACTCCCCCTAGTTCTTCTCCCTTTTATACCTCTGTCCTCTATGCACAGACCATGCTTGTCCCACGTATTATTTCATTGGCTCGTCATGCTACCAGGCCCAGATGCTTGGTGTCTCAATGTTTTTACTGGGGCTGGACACCAGTACTCGCATTTTCTAGTACTCAACTGCGTGTTTTTCTTCTTCCCTGGCTAAACCTTTTCCTGCAGTTCTGTTGTTCTTTTTCCTCAGCTTGTCGCCTCTCTCTCCTCTCATACATCTCATTTCTGACTCAAGTGCACAGTGGTGGGTGGCAAGGAGGAGACTTTGTAGTTGTGTGGTAGATTCAGAAACAGGACGACGGATCGGTGGCGAGCTGAGTGATGTCAGTGTTTGGACGGGATGTTGTCTTGGATGTTATGCCGAGATCTAATCCCTGCCAAACACTGCCACCTCATTGGTTATTCCCATGCCATCAATCCTTGATGGCTGCTGCCTCACTGTCTGGTTTACTGCTCTGTTGTGGTTTTGATGAGTCTTTTATATGGTTTTGGGGTTTTAAAATGTTCGTTATCCCTAGTCTACAGTTTTTGACTTTCATCACTTACAGTTTTCAGCATTTTTGAGTATAGTTATTGGAATTATTTGACTGTTCTTGTCTGCCTCGAGTGAGGCAGACATATCAATGTATGTCAAACTCCACCCCAAGTACAAAGCCTTCTAAAAAAAAAACAAAAGAGACACATCTCAGGCCTATAGAATCAGCCCAAAGTATATACAGCTATAACCAAAATAAGAGATTAAGCCTCACAAATACCTCCTAATAAAGATCTGGACTTGACAATATAGTTACCATCACAATGCCCTTCATCTCAACTTCCTGAGAGGAATCTTGATGAGAACTGAAATCCAAAGATACATTTTGATAGTACAAAACCATGCTGGAATTTACTGATTGAAAAATCAGAAGGAAAATAAGGACTTTGATGATTTGGAAGATCTTTGTGATGATGGAGACATTTATTCAAGAATGGTTAATATGGCCATCATGCTGGTGGATGATCCATGAGATGTGAACTGAGTTCCAAATATCCTGCAAGCAAGAAAAAGCTATCATCAAGTGCCAAAGCCAAAATTTGATGATGTCAAGAAAGCAGCATTTGATGCACTCAATGGTTGTCCAGTTGATCTTATTTGGTGCTTTGTTAACTATTCTTGAAGATTTATAGATGCATATAGGATTGGACTTACAGGGAAGCCTGCAGCATGGGCTGTTCAGAAGCAGAAAGGACATAGAACTGTTTCACAGACTGCAATGATGCACCTTGACACCATCATGAATCCTATTTAGCTGCAAGTTAGTCATTAATTCTGACCCAAAATATTGGCCACCTGAAAAGCTCGTGGGAAAAATTCTGGAGGTGCCTTTTTTGATGTATTTTTGTGTCCTGAATCTGAAGTCAGATTGCCCAAATTGTCTCTCATTCTGCCATTAAATTGTCGTGTTTGATTGTCCGCGACTGCAGTGACGATCAATGCGCACGGTGTAATGACGCGTGAACTCTCAACAAGATATGCAGAGAAAACAATTTGTTTACTCAGAATGAAGATATCGAGACGGAAGCATCCAACTGATGAGATTAGATCGTATTCCCCAAAGCACGTGAACTCGACAAATTTCTTTAGTTGGCTTTTGGCCCTTGGGTGCTAACATGAATTGTAACCCCGAAATGTATGCCTCCCTCTTGTGACTTCTCAAACTTCGCCTCGGATAGGTTCACATGCCTCCTTACGATGACTATCAGCGGCCCAGCAACTAAAAGCGGTATAACAACTCAAGCGGCATTGCAGCATTTTCTGGTCCATCATTTAACAGTCGTCCTAGAACGAAACCTGCCTCTTCTCGTCAAGGCCTTGAATCTCCATTTCAAGCCTATATCTATTGTGAACGATGCTGGTTTGCTCGTAATGGACTTTTTCGTCGAATTTTTCTCATGTATCGTACATCTAATGCCAGAACACTACATCTGGTGAGAAAGCTCTGGCGGAGATGAACAGGAATGATTTCAAGGGATTCATAAGAGGCCAAGGGATCTACGACAACAAAAGCTGTTACCAGCATCGGGTAACTCGGCACACAATGAACTGTAAAACAAGCCAATTGGCTAATAGCTCCCGTTCTCATCACGAGGTTTTGCACCATGACCAATAACGTGGAATGCCTTTTTTCTGGGGTTATCAATCCACATGCTCTCTCGGCTCCATGGTCTGTATGGTCTCGAGAACCTCTGCTGCAAATGATTCTTTTTCTCATGAGATCCGCTGCGGTTGCAATACGAGTACTATAAGAGAAAGGTTTTGAACTGTCCTCTTGACTTGCCTTAACTTTCGCCATCTATCCCATGCTCAAATCCATAGTTTTATTCGTCTTTGCCCTATCCTCTCTGGCTTCGCCTCTAGAGCGACGCCAATCCTGTGCGGACGTCACTGTCTTCTTTGCTCGAGGGACGGGTGAGAGCGGCACCATTGGTACTATTGTTGGTCCACCTTTTCAGACTGCTCTTCAAAATGCCCTCGCTGGCAGATCTCTTGACTTCGAAGGTATCCCTTACGCGGCCAGCATCGCCGGCTTTCTCGAAGGGGGTGACCCCGCAGGCGCTGCTACAATGGCCAACGATGTGACGGCTACGGCCAATGCCTGCCCTGATACCAAGATTGTCATGTCTGGCTACAGGTAAATCGTCCGTGATCATTTTCATTCCATGCATCTACTCACCAGTATATATTTGCGGTTGAAGCCAAGGTGCACAAGTCACTCACCTAGCTGCTGCTCGACTCTCTAGCTCCGTCCAGGACCGCGTCAACGCTGTGGTTGTCTTCGGTGATCCGGACAACGGACAGCCATTCCCTGGGCCCATACAGGCACATGAACTGACGTTTTGTGCAGCTGGTGATGATATCTGTGCAGGCGGAGATCTTATTCTTCCTGCTCATCTCAGTTACGGTGCTGTGAGTGTCCTTTGGTCATCAGGTTGACTATTCAATGACATGTCATTATTGTATAGGACGCTGGTCAAGCTGCTAGCTTTGTTGTCTCGCAAATTTAGGTAGAATGTATTGGCATTGTCAGATTTTTGGTTACTCTTGACGGTAAACGGTAAAACGAATGAACCCGTCGTACATAAGCTACTGTCATCGATTCTGAGCAGTTGGGGGGAAGGCGCCGAACAATTGAATATGACATCGGCATTCAATCTTCATCTGACAAGTAGAGGGTGACAGACATTTCTGAGAATTACAAGTCCTTATAAAACAATCTGTCGAACATAACATGAACATGTCTTGTATTTACATACGCACTTTGCAGTTTTAACTATTTCCACGGGGTTTTAAAGTGGAGGTTTCGTCTCCGGCGTTACAATAAGGTCACCTTTATGGGAAAACGCGAGTCGTTGAGAAAAACATTTACCAAAGCCGACAAAAGAGGTATACTCGCTCATGATTTCAATGTGGCGGAATGTATGATGCCCAAATTGCTGGGATATCATGATTGTGATATACGTGACGAGGTGCAACGACCCAGCGCCAGGGTCACCACAATAGTCATTGCTTTGTTTGCCTATTTGTATATACCTAACAGACATTCGGAGTACCCTCAGTCTATTACACACGACTGAGGGTACGCCATACTCACAGCTATCATATGCACAAAAAATTAACCCATTACCTAGATATTGTACTTAAGCGCACGCGTATCATCTCGGCACAGCCAATATAGTCTATTATACGCTACTGAGGATATTGCACTTACGCGCATGCGTATCATCTAGGTATTCGGATTGTATACTGCCTGGCTGGAGTTCCATAAACGGACGCCTTTGCTGTAGGACCACACCTCTTCTCACGTATAGTGTTCCTCGTTTAACGAACCATATGTTATGTACCCATCCATACTACATCTCATTCTGAAGACACGAATTTCCAGCGTGTACAAGTGTAATTAGGCTACTTATCACTCTTCCGGTCTCAGTCCGTTCCCCCCCGCACAATACTTCGGAAGATTGTATAGATGTTGCAAGTAAAGTAACTATTGACGTTTTAGCGGGATCATTCAACCATTCCTGGGTGAAAGTTTATTCTGCCTCTCTTCATTTCACCTTCAGTGTTTAAATGGTTGTGCTAACCATCTCGTAGGTTTTCATCACAGCTAGAAGTTGCTACAGGCTCTATAACAATGATTCTACTATCGCCCCTCAAATGACACGCTGCTTCAATTTGAGGCTTCCCGCCCTACCTCATGATATCACAGGAAAGTATGTACTTGCCGCCTGGAACATCGATTTGAATGCGTTAAGACAGAATCAGCCGACTGGTGCAACTTGACTTCTTATGCGAGTTCAGTTCAGCGAGTTTCTTCAACCGTGATTCTCCTCGACAGCCTACTAAAAGCCTTGCCCTTCTGGTCCAGTGTTCATCCCCAGTGAGAACTGGGTCTGGACTCAGTGGGAAATATCCGAACTTTTCGGCTTCTGTCAGGTTTTTATCTCGACCAGCTGTGACGGGAAATTGTCCATGGATTCAGAAAAATTTCTGGTGTTCTACGAAAGGCAATGTAACTGTGAGTACTAATCATCTGGGTTAATCCCGTCTGAATTTGTCTGGTCCGAATTCTACAGATCATGTATTTTCAATACTACTATACGATAATCTGGTGCTATTTGAATGCAACCATATCCGTCTGTTACTGTACATACTAGAGAATCCTATGCTGTCCAAGTCGTACCGAATCAATCTGATCTGATGATAGACGCTGCGAGAAATAGATCAACAAGTTGAAAGAGTATAATAGCATGACACGTACTTCAAATTGACTTCGAAGTCCAATCAAGTGCTGTTCGTGCTGTTCGTGCTGTTTGACGCGGCGTAAGCTTCAGTTTGAGTTATGTTTTTCTTAGCCTTTGTTTGCTCTCTCGCAAGATCCTGGTACTTCTACCGATAGAACATATGTAAGAGAACATTAAGAAGATCGATAAAATTTACCTTTCTTGTTTCAACATCACGTACTTTCCACACAGCAGTGAACTCGGCTTCGGTGGCATTGGGATGTGCCATGAGATAATCGGCAGCATAGATATTCCTATTATTATAATATTAGTAGGCCAATTGCGCAGAGTGCAATGAGTACAGACCGAGCAGATATTACACCATCTTTTACTTGGAGTGGCTTTGAAGTTGTTTTTTTCGAGACACTGAGCTGACTTGGAGATGTTTCGGCAATCGTAATAGTTGGTGGAGGAATAACAACATTTTTCCTAGTCAAAAAGATGAGCGGAGCTATTGCAAATAGAAACAAGACTTGCATTGGATTTAGGACCCGACGTACTGCTGGGTGGTAGGATTGAAATGGGGCTGAATTCGCTGCAATGGGTAAATTATTCTCGTTTGCTGTTGCAGAGGATTCAGATGAATTTCTAGTTGAGGATGCAGGCAGCGTAATGAAAATCCAAGGTGCATTAAAGATCGGAGGATCTTGAGGGGCTGGTGGAGCTGAATCTGATGTGACAGGGTTGAGGGTTGCAGAGGAAGTGATAGTTATCGAAGAATCTTGACCATTGTGTGTGGCTGGTGGATTTGACTGCTGAAAGGCAGGAGTAGGCCCGGAAGGTCGAGCTAGATCCTGAGAAGCGGACATGTTTGAAGTATTGGGCACAGAGGGGGTTGGTGTCATTTCTGATGAAATGATACTTGTCTCAAGAGCTGGTGTTATGACCACAGCATCAGGATTTGTTGATGACGGAAGGGCATCTGGCATGTCGACTTGCTGAACTTGAGCAATATGTCTGTAAAAGATCGAAATAGAAACTCACCATTGTTCTCTTCATCATCATCAATCTCAAATACTGGCACTCTGAAAGGTGGAGAGGAAAGGCGATTGTGCTTTTTGGGCCTAGCAAAGTTGCAGTCTTTAGATCGGTGCTTCCATGATGAACTGTTGTCGTCATCTGTAAAGATGAAACAATTACTCATCAGAGATGATAGTAGTTGATACAGACCTGTTGATATCTTCCTTTCTGAGAAGTCGCCATCAAATCAGGATATCGGATTGTTGCAAAGTGTTCAAGTTTCCAATCAGTGTCAGCAAGTCAAAATTTGGAGAAATCAGCGAGCATGTAGTTTATAAAAAAGTCCTTTGCCTTGTTTGTCTTCTTCATCCAGGTAGGTGGGTGCATTGAGTGCTCCTTCAGCTCATTCCATAACATCCAAGCAGCTTTGGTCATTTGTTTCACCTGAGTCTTTGAAATGCTCTTCCCATCGCTGTCAGTGAGAAATCCGAATTTATCTATATGCTTTCCTTTATTCTTATTCTTTTTGACCCATTCTATCCACTCAGACTTTTCCCAGAATTTTACATCCAGATAATCAGCTTGATTGGCATTTTCAGGACGTTTTGTGGGAGATATGCGAAGAGTTGTAGATGCTGTGCGATGAATCTGTGATGTGCTTGTTTGGGAAGGTGTGTGTCGAGAGTTCAAAGCATCAACTAGCTTTGTAGTTAAGTTACAAAGGTAGGCAAGCTCTGATCTACATTTTAAACTGTTCAGTAAGATGTATGTGCAATATATATAACTATACATACTCTAGATGTTCTATGTTTGTTTTGGACTGACTGTGGTCTTCTTCAGACTTTTTGTATGCATTGAAGAGGTCAATATATGCAGCATTGCAAGTGTTCATGAGGTCAGATGATGTTGCATTGGCTACAGCATCATATATCTGTATAGAAAAAGATTTCAGTACATGGAAGAATAACAATAGAAAAATCATACTTCAAATGAATTGAATCCATTAGTCGGTCCTCTCAATGGCTATTTGCAAGCTAAGTTAGTGATTTCTGACAAAATGAAGACTCACATGATATCTTGATGTCTGCAAAAAATTATTTATATAATCAACATGGTAAAGAGTAGAATTAGAAGAAGAATTAAAATCAGAGAGAGCAGCCATGAGAGCAATAGAGATTGAAAATGTCGATAAATGCATCGTGAAATTCAAAGTCAGCTTACATAATCTGTCACTGTCACAATAGTGACACATCACGCACATTCTCATTTGTATCGTGGCATATCTTTATTCTCCACTTTTATTTGTATGTTTAATGATTGTAGCTTTAACATAATACAAGACCTGCAGATACTAGGTTGGCACTACTTAGGAGCAAACCAGCAAAATTCAAATCTAGGATATTGAAAATAGCCACCAAGGTCAGCACCAGCATAGACCACAACTCAACAAGTTTCTGAGTTAGAATATCCACTGCTCTTTGTATAAAACTCTAAAAATAAAGTTCTTACATCAACAGCCATTTTTTATTGTTCTGATAACAATGAAAAAGTCTGACAATGTAGCTAGTACTTGTAACACAATGTAAATTTGCTTATAAACAATATCTCTGAATAGCTATAGTACATTTTAACTCTCACCTAATTGTACTTCTTCCAGGCTAGATTTTTCTACAACAAACCAAAGATCTTGTGGTTCATTAGGTAATGTTGGCAGTAGTTGCATTGACACAAGTGAAATAATTTCTGATGCAAGAATCACCTGCAAACTATTTGAGCCTTGGTTATGGCAAGCCCAAATTGTGTTGTATGAATCAGCTAAAAGGAGAGGATCTGGATCTGAGTACACTGAGACCATTGCCCATGGAACCAGTTTCTCTGAGGTAGAATTTTTTGAATCATCTGTTTGAGAATTTGAGTCCTGAGAATCATTGCTAGACCCAATGTAAAAATAAAATCGAGCCTCAGCATAAGTTATATGACCATTTAGATTAATCTAAGAAAGCAATTCAGCTTCTCAAACATTCTCATAGTGTTAATCAGTACTTACCTTGATGTTATGACTCATACAAGTATTTCCTCTACATTCTTCATCATTGAAAACACTCCTTGCAATTTGCCCATTGGGCAAATGAATTTGACCCCATCGTCTAATAACAGACAGATTAAATGCATCAGAAATTACATTCTGTTCTGCATTATTCTGCAGATGGCAAGGATATCTATCTCGACGATATAAGAGAACTGGCTGACCAGGAGGAGGAGGTTGAACAAATGGCTGAGACTTTTGAGTCATGACTTCAAGATCAGGACATAGATTCACCATAGCATTAATTTGGCATCGAAGTAAAGCCCACTGAGAGAGATTAGCAAATGGGCTTGATGGTTGTCGAATTTCTTTTCCAAGGCTTCCAATCATTTGTTCCATAGTAAACTGTGAATAATATGCACCAGGTCCAACTCGAAGAGTCTCATAGCCAAGATGATTAAGAGTATGCACCGAAGGATGGCAAACTTGAAGCCAATCAACACACGGTTGATAATAAAGGTTTTCATATTCTTCAATAAATTGGATAATTAATGAATGTCTTTCAGCAATTTGTGATCCAGTGATACGTCGCTGAACAAATATCTGAATAGCTGCTACAAGCTTGCAGAAGTTTTTCCAATAAGCATAGGGTAGAATATTTCGGAAGACAGCAAAACCAAGGCCATAAATATAAAGAAACCATTCTGTAGCTTTATAACCACTTGATATCTTTTCTGCAGGATTTCTAGGTGTACGATAAAATGAAGAGGGGAAATAGTGAGTCATAGCTTCAATAAGTTTGCCATGATCTATCCAAACATCTCCAACAAGAATTGACCATTCCCAATGATCTTCACTAGAATGCTTGAGTGTACCATGCCAGAGAGATATTAATAGTTCAGGAATATTAAGTGAAGATAAATGCATAAGATCAAGAGGAAAACAACTGGAAACTGGGATAGTAAGTTCTTGAACCAGGCCACTAAGAATGCTAGGTTTGCTCAGTCCAGTAGCCTTTTGATTGCGTTCATATGTAGCTTGGTCCTCTGAACTGATTAATGTATAAATATTTTCTTTGTATGCATTAAGAGTGAGAGGTTCCAATTCTCGAATATTGATATCTGGATGATTGCAATCTTGCACAGTGTAACTATTTGGCTTATGTTGACCTTTCATTCCACAGCCAAGCCGACAACCTTGAGCTCCATGGTGTCCAACACATCCATCAAGTTCAGTAATACCAACAGCATCAGCTGTTGCCAAAGCAAAAAGAATGTGTGAGTGAATAATATTCTGTGTTTTTGCATCTCAAACTGCTAAGCCCTGACCATCATTCTCATGTTGTAAAGCAGACAAGTGATAAAAAGGTCAAAAAGTATAGAAGTCTATGATTTTAGGTTTGTTTGGACCTGGAATGATATGAGAGGGGAGCCATTTTTTTTCTTTAAAATGTAGTTTGGGTGAGTAATTTTCAACCTTCCAGCCAGCTATCCAAGTATCAGATTTTTTGTTCTGATAAAGTTGTACACCATCAATAGAGAATGAGACCATTGTATCTTTGCTAGTGATCCTAATATGGTCTGCAAATGCAACAAAGTCACTACCAGAGAAGATGTCATCATAGATCATGTCACCATCATTTTCAAGGCTGTTTAGTAGTTCAAAGACTTCTTTGACCTTTTTATCAAGGTAACACATTTCCTCTGCTCCTTCCATAGAACAACATAGTGTTTGAATTTGAGGTCCAAGAGGAAAAGTACATGCTTGTTGTCGAGGCACCTTTTTGCCATGTTTCTGGAGCTGATCAATATTATACCATGGCTCTTTACAGATGGTACAAGCATCAAGATCAGCAAAAGGCCCAGTAAAAGCATGACATGAGTTGATACACATATTGTCCAGAACTGGGACAATGCCACTGATATTGGCAACAAGCTGCTTGACTTTATAAAATGTGAGAATTTTGCTGTTAGGATAACATCGCAGAATGGCAGCATGGCATTGATTGTATGTAGCTTCACTAGAATTTGTTGCAGTAAAGATTTCAAGTGAAAGCCTGTCATCAGGATTACTAATATCCACAGGCCCTTCAAGAGGATTTTGGAGATGATACAAGGTCTCATCATCAAGTTTGTCATCATCTAGTGTGGCGTTCTGCAACAATCGAATATATTCCTGAGAAATTCAGAGACTTTCAATGTGAGCCTGAGGCAGCTGTTTATTTTCCTCCTCTGTAGATGCATGTGGACTATAATCATAGGCATCTAAGATTGCCTGCGCATGTATACGGGCAACAGCAGCAGTAGTCTCATCATCATCCTGGACATTGCCTAGGTTTGGTTCCTCTTCTTCAATATCCATAGGAGCAGAATCTAATTCATGCCCAGCATACAATGGGTGACATGAACCACAATGACAATAGCCTCCTGTATAGGTTGCTCACCACTGAAATGGCCGTTCAGAAAATGTCAACGTATCTCCAAGTCCAGGACATTTACACGCGAGCATCAGTTCTCGCAGATACTTTAAAAAACGTTTGTACATGCGAGAACATTTGACCATTCAAATTCAGGAGACTTGAAGGCAATTTTCTGCGCTCAAACTTCCAAGTTGACCCGACGTAGTGGCCATTGAAGTCATTTACGCCGGATTTATGGGCCCTTTGTTTTGGAAAGTGACACTGCCAAATAATAGAGATCGAGATTAGATAGTATATGGTGTCAATTGTGAGGAGTGGTGTGAGGGAGTTTGGATTTATGTAATTAGTTCATTGCATTCCCAAGGAGTGTTCGAATTCTCCTCGGCGGAATCGTAGGCAGAGAAAATTTCGCGTTTTAATCGCTGATTCCCAAAGTTCGGGGGTTATTACGAACAGTGGAGTGGACAGGACCCTGCTAATTCTCGGTGATTCCCTTTCTGATCACTTTGATCGTGTGATTTTGTGGTAGCGTACTCGTCTTCCTTAACAAAACTTTCACGGCTACCATTCTAATTTCTTTGCATAGTCTCAATCATACGAAGTATAAGTTGTTCAATGCTCTGTCCAGCAACCAGAGTGTGTAGAATGATATCGCTTGCATGCCGTGCTAAGTTGCTCGATCCGACGCAATGGTCATAGCGCTCAGGGCCAAACCGGACCTCGACAAGGTAACCATTGTTCATCATATCGCCGGACTCCTGCAAGATCTTGCTTTCAATAACAATTAAGGTGAGGATTCTAGTTAAAAGATCGTTCTTGAAAATTTCACTTCATTTTACGATGCAGGTTGCCCGCGAAAATCTCAATGCTGCAATTCAACAATTATTGAGCTACACCCCCAATCCTCTACCTCAAAAACCAGACGCCCTGGCATGCGACCCCGCTGGGACGCCAATTGCGTTTTATGACTTTCATGTCGACGATCAACTCTCGTTGAAGCGAGTTGCCCCATTACCGTCTCTCACTGCAAACCTGGCCAAAGTCGTCGACCGCGCTATGAACAAAATTCAAGCTGACGGAGTGGCTTTGCCAACCGGTGGTTCGCACGTTCTCCTACGGTCGCCTACGAATATTAAACACGTAAGCGATGGGAAAGCGGTCAGCGAAGTGTACAAGTCGGCCATAGCTAACTATATAAACCCTATTGCATCCATGCTCTCGCTCCATCCGCACGCACCTTGGTGGACCTCTAGCCTCAAGTTCGCGCGATGTGATCTCTCACATACGAGACATCCGAGAAATTACTCTATGCATGAAAATGCTGGACTGTCCTTCCGTGTAGATCCCGATGACAAGACCTCGTTACCCGCTCGAGCGGCATGGGATACGATGGAGAAATCGCGGCGAGAGTTGTTGGATAAGGCTGCCAGATTGTTCCCTCAGCTCGCGGTGTTCCATTTCTATTCTGAGGGCGACGCGCAGTCGGAGCGAGGACTCAGAGATATTGACAAGCATATTTCGCGACCTTTCAATTCCGGATCACATACATCTGTGCCAGGATGCCGATCAGAAAAAATTGGACCTCTAGTTCCACAAGACGCTATTAATACGGCGTGGGGGGATTCAGTTGCGTCGTTGAACCGTGGACGTCGGCGGAGCTCCCGCATTCCCGCTCGAGAACATAACGCTTGTAAGAACGGAACTCGATGGATTAAGGTTACCCTTCCTCACGCGAGTCCGCACTTTAAGAAGGACGATGCACAGGAGTTTTCTAAATCCATGTTGCTTCATGTTCGTACTTTTTTTCACTTCTACATTGTGACTCGTCTTGCTCACGAATATCCCTCAGGCATGGGCGCGAGCAGTTGAGGTCGACGCGACTTTCATTGTCATTAATTGTGCCAACCATGAGCGAATCGGTTATCGACATCGCGAGAGTCAGACGTTGTTTATTTCAGAGATCATTGATGTTCCGAAGTGTGCAAACCCGTCCTACACGAAACTTCACTTGGGATTGTATCTCTCTATTATTGAGGACGCACTAGAAAGGACTCGCCATATCATTGCCAAAGAGTCTCTACTCGCACAACAATCGTGTCAGCCTGAGGTAGAAGTCGTCACGCCGGAGGAGAGGTTTAAGAAGTTGAAGCGGAAGTGCGGCAGCGAAGATGTTTCAACTTCGAGTCCCAGAAAACGTCCCCGGACTAGAGCTGCTTCAGCGAGAGAGTCTCTTCGTAGGCTTGATGCGCGTAGGGTTCTAGACGTACGTCGTTTTTTCTGGTTCAAACTACAACCCCGACCAATCAATGAAGACAGGAAATAGACGACGAGTTAGAGGGCCGATGTCTGGCTCTCCTGCGCGTTCAATATCTCCATTACAACTCTCCTGCGCCATCATCCTTTTGGAAAAATGACAAGCCTGACTCTAAGCCCAAAAAGAAAGACAAAATTCGCAGCCCCAAAGATTATTTCGTGGTAACGCTCACCTCTGCACTCTGCGACGGCTCAACTGGGCATGCTCATAGAGCCACCCTCGAGTTTCTTGGGCGAGATGGTAAACCTCGGACATACTCTAATATTGTCGTCAAGGTGGCTACAGAGCCTAAGGCCATCACACGCCTGCAGAATGAGTATAAAGTATACGAGCATCTCAAGGTGTCTGGCGTCAAGGGCATACCTCGTGTATTTGGGATTTATTCTGATCATGGGGTCAAGGCGACGATTCTTGTCATGAGTGATGTTGGGGAAGCGCTATGGCAGCGTCCGCTCCTAAAGTCTGGTGCTATACAAGTCTCGCCGGAAGAGAGGTGTGTCCAACCAACTTTAATCACTGAAATCCCAAATCTGACATTCATCCAGGCAGGGTTTCATCGATGTCCTCCAGTCGATTCACGCAGCAGGCGTGCGCCATCGTGACGTGCGAATCATGAATATGGCAGTTAAAGATGACGGTTCCGTCGGCATCTTCGACTTCGACATGGCTGATATCGCCGCTTCTGAGCCGTCTCGGGAGCGAGAGATGGCTCATTTGATTGACCTTTTGGATGGTAGAGAACTGCCGTGGGAGCCTCAAAGGACTTTGGGGACTCCTGATAATAGCAGACCGTACGATGCCAATGATGCGTTTGAGTATTTGGAGGTAGAGGGTGTTACCTATGAAGAGACAGCGCTCGTCAGGACGCAGCCGCGTTGTTGAGCTCAGGCTCTTTCTATATTCTTATTCGATTACGAACCGTCTTCTTTCGTTGTTCTCAGCCCCCAAAAAGACTACTGATGCTTGGGGAAACTGAGGCCCAATAGTCCCAGGCTAGAGATCATTGATCACTGACTGGGAAAGTGGCGCTTTTCTCTCATCAATATTGATTTATTTATTTTGCGTGGACGCCATCTTCTAGTGGTGGCATAGCCATGAAAGATTTCTGTGTGCCACCTGTCGTATGTGTAACAATTTATTTTCAGGACACGTGTGAATGACGATTTTGGGAATTGACTCCTAGGTGCGTCACCAGTAACTGACGCGATGAACTCCTTGTCTCCCTTCCGCTACAATGTCTGAAGACATGTCATCGTCCTGGAGATTCATTTCCTCCGCGTCGTCGCGGGTTTCGTCCCTGAGTTGGGACTACGTCAATATCGCTCGGGCCAAAATTTCGTCCAAAGCCGGCAATACGGATGGCCAGGAAGGAGGTCGAAAAGGCTGGCGAGCATGGGCTGGCCAAAAATTGAGGCTCATGAAAGGACCTGACGATGGAGTAAATAGATTGAGCAATGAAACTCTGAATCTATTTCCGGGCTGGGCTGTGCGGCGATACAGGAAAACATCTAGCGGCGATGTTCAAGGTACTTTTACTTGTTCTTATCTTCAAATACGCATTTCAACTGTCTCAATTTGTGCAGGCGCCTTTGAAGTGGAAGTTTTCGTCTCGGGCTTTGCAATAAGCCATCGTTCATTGGAAAAGGCTAGTCGTTCGCAACGGACGTTTATCAGGCTGGCAAAAGGTACGGTATTTCATCATGATATCAATGTCGTGAAGTGCTGCGTCTACTGCGATCCAGAGAACTCGCAGCTCGACGCTCGAAAGGATGCGTTTGAAAACTCGCGTGGCGTGGATGCTAGAAATGACCTTTTGAGATATCGCAAGGGTCATTCATCGTTTTCGAATGAAAATCTTTATCTTCCTTTTTCAACTTCCAAAGTCTGTTTTTGATTGTGTGCTAAACATTTCGCAGGTTTTGCATCATTACCAAAGATTACCGCAGACGCCATCGAACCCGAACCATTGATTCGATTATCGCCCTCAACTGAAGCACTACTTCGACAGAAGAATCTTCCTCCTCGACCAGATGAAATCACAGAAGATTATGTACTTGATACGCTGGAGCGTCAACTCGAACGCGTCAAGACAGAATCACCCGAACCATGCAGCTCAACTTCTACGAATTCCAGAAGCTCCTCGAACCCTGGCTTTTTCACACCAGACAATCCTTCAAAACTCAGCTCTCAAGATGTTCCTGAAATTACCCTCCCCAAACGTGAGGCGGGCCCGTCTATACCCGCAGAAACCCTCCGCAAGCTCCACGACAATCTGGAACAGCGCCTTCAGCCCTTCTGGTCCACCGTTCTCGCATCAAGGACAGTTCGCATACACCTTTTTGGATCGCCCCATCATTACACCTCTCCTACCGAAGCCGAAGACGAGAAAGAGGCAATAAATGAAGAATCTAGCAGCTATGGGCCTGTCGGCGCACAGGACGTTGTCACTGGTGTTGACGGCAGCTTCCAAGCGCATTTCGTCATCAAGTGGGAGGATCTATGCCAGAATCCTAGTGCACTCCATATCGCGTTTGGGGATAAGCTCGAGGAACATGACTTGCTTGTTGCTGCGCAGATACAGCCTCTGCCTCCGTCATCGAACATCGATAGCCGTAATAGGAACGGCCCCCCCACCACCACTGCTGTACAGGGTACTCAGGACGCGCCGGTCTCGCCGATCAAGACCTTGCGCATTCCTATCTCCCATTCGCCGATTCGTGTCATCTCAGATATCGATGATACTGTCAAATTGTCGAACATATTGCATGGAGCGCGTGTAGTTTTCCACAACGTATTTGTGAAGGATTTGAAGGAGAATATTATCCCTGGGATGGGAGAGTGGTATACGTCGCTGTGGAATAAGGGTGTTCGGTTCCATTATGTAGTACGTTTTTCCTTGACCTATCCATTGAGCTTTGCTGATCTTCTTGACCACAGTCGAATGGACCGTTCGAGCTCCTTCCTATTGTCAACGAGTTCTTCCAAATTTCGCATCTGCCTCCAGGTAAGACTAGTATATTTCGATAGCAAAGTCCTCATTTTACTTTCAGGCTCGATCAGGTTGAAGTCTTACGCTGGCCGTTCAATATTCCACAGCCTACTCACTGCACCTGCGACGCGTAAGCGTGCAGGCGTAGTTGACGTCCTTGACTCCTTTCCTGAGTCACGGTTCATCCTCATTGGAGACACGGGAGAGCAGGATATGGAGCTCTACGCGGAGTGAGAGTTGTTCCTTGTACCACTGCTACGTCTCATGCTGACCACGATTCAAGACTCGCTCGTGAACGTCCTCAACAAATTCTCGCAGTATTCCTTCGCGACGTAGAGACTGGCGACCCCATTGATGACCCCACCGGCTGGAAGGCCCTCGGTGTCGCTATCTCAAAAGAAGACATGATGCGGCCACGTGTTCGAAGAACAAGGACGCTGTCAAACTTATTAAGTAGCAGCGTCACATCCTCAACATCCCGCAACGAAACCAGCGGCAACTACTTCACATCTACCCCTCTCACCGCCGAGCCCGAATCGGTGAAGCCATCCGCTGGCTCTTCCACGTTCGCCTTCCCACCTCCGAGCGCATATAGTTATCATAACAGTAATAATCCTGTCCCTGTTATCCATGCGCCGGACGGGTCGGTGCTGTCGAAGTCTTCGACTTTGTCTTCTACTTCGTCAGGGTCGAGGATGACAGAAGGCGAGAAGAGGAGAGTTGCACTGCAGGCACGGGTGCACCTCGCGCGCACGCTTATGCCCGGACATATCCCGTTGAGGGTATTCAGGAATCCTGGTGAATGTGTAGAGGCGGATGAGGTGTTGGGGAAGGAACAGCCTGCGTTGTCTGTAGCGTCATTATAGAGGTTTTGGAAGAAACACTTTCTTCAATAGGTTGCCACCATACGGTGAGATTTCTTTGTTCATATAGTGATCACTTTATGCTCATTCGATGCATTCAAATAGTTGTGTAATCTCAGGATATTGAACAAATGCCCAATAAAGCTACCTACCTATCATATTATTCACTGTATTTCATGACCACATCTAGCAATTTGTATCACATTTAATTACTCCAACTGAGTAGGCTCGTAAGGCACTTTGTATAATTATGTTGACCTTTCTAGAACCCGTATAATTGGTTATTCTTCAGTGTGTGCATTTTCATATCTTTGATTGATTTCTTCACATATTAATCAATTGGGACAATAGAAACCATATCATGCTCATTATTTGTGGCTGTTTCAATGACATCATCCGTCCACACCTCTACAAGCTTTTTGCGTCGACTATGTCTCTTTTGGCCAGAAACAAAATGTTACGCACAGTTCCAAGTTCAATTGCAGCTCTACTTCAAGGACAATCCAACTATGGAAAACCTCGCGGTGTCAGGTCACTTCAGCTAGGTGCAGACACGGCAAGACTCCGAAACAAAGCTCATCGGAGCAAGCCCTTTGCTGTGAAACTTCATGAGGACTCTTTTCATTCATTTAAATGCGACCCACCAAATCTAGAAGCTCACGTAACGAAAGAGGAGTTGCTCACAATGTATAGACAGATGCAGATGATTCGCCGGATGGAAATGGCGGCAGAAGGCTTGTATAGATCACGTTTAATCCGTGGATTCTGCCATCTCTCGACCGGACAGGTATCTCTATGCATGTTTTTTTTGCCGTACATACTCTCTAAAGCTCGTCTTTAGGAAGCGGTGTCAGTCGGTACAGAGCATGGTGTTCAAGACAATGATCGCATCATTACAGCATACCGTTGCCACCCTTTTGTCATTCTTCGAGGCGGGACCGTCGCACAGGTCTTCGGTGAACTTCTCGGCCGTAGAAGTGGCATATCGCATGGCAAAGGTGGATCCATGCACATGTTCACACAGACGTTTCTTGGAGGGCATGGGATTGTTGGTGCTCATGTTCCCGTTGGGACTGGAATTGCTTTTGCACAGAAATACATGAATGAATCGCAAGCGACTTTCGTCCTGTACGGAGATGGCGCGAGCAACCAAGGGCAGGTGGAAGAAGCTTTTAACATGGTATGAGCTTCGTTTGATTCACATCTTATGGTTCCTTATCAATGTCTCGATATTCTACAGGCTAAGTTATGGGAGCTGCCAACTGTCTTCATCTGTGAGAATAACCAGTATGGGATGGGCACATCGTCAGAACGTAGCTCTGCGAATCCCCTTTATTATACGCGTGGTGACAACATCCCCGGTATACAGGTAAGTCCCAACAATGACATCACATAGTTTACTTTTGGCTCAACATCTACTATTAAGGTAAACGGTATGGATGTCTTGGCTACGCGTCAAGCCATTCTTCACGCTAGGAAATGGGCGGTGGAAGACAAAAAAGGGCCTCTCATTCTCGAGTTTGTGACGTACCGCTATGCTGGTCATTCGTGAGTGTCTCCGTCTTTCGATAGTTTTCTCGCTTAAAAGTCTAGAATGTCTGATCCTGGGACCACCTATCGAACTCATGAAGAGGTACAACAAATGCGTAGCACCAAGGACCCCATTCGCGGACTTGCACGTTACATTGTAAGTTGGGGTTTGGGCACTAATGATGATTTGAAGGTCACTCCATTATCACTGTTGCTTGAGTTTTTCTCGTTTGATGCGAAAATGTAGGAAATCGAGAAAGAAGTCAAGGATACCATTAATGAAGCTGTCGAAGAGGCCAAAGCTGCTCCAGAGCCTCCGGAAGAGGACTTGTGGAAGGATGTCTACGATGATGGTGAAGTTACGTCGTCAAGGAGGGGACGTGAGCGCAGAGAAGTATGCTTCAAATTCATTCTACTTAATGACGACGTTTGATCAACCATTTCCCAGGTCCATTCTTACACTTGAGCTTCAACCAGTCGTACTATATCGCCGACAAAGTGCAGATACAGATGCCTATATTTGTAACACGAAGACATTGAAATCGCACTACTCACAACGAGGAACGGGAAACAGACTAGTCAGAAACAAAATATAGTTCTTCGGTCTTGAGTTGGGATTCGCCAGTACTATTGCAACTTCAGTGATTCAAGGACATTGGTCAATATTGACGTTTTCTGTGTGTTCTCTTGTTCCTCAATGTTTTTACCTGGTGACTGGTAATTCGGAATAATCCACAACAGATTGCCATCGACTCAAAATCATGGACAAACATCAATGATATCGCACTGGATAACAATCTGGCATACAAGACGTGAGAGAGAGGTTAGAAGCACATCCTCGCCATGGACTTAAATGAGTAAATATTAGACACTCCACAGCATCGCCTGAGAATTTCCATACAAAAACATCCATCGTCCCGATTCTTTTCACTCTCAACTGGTCACAAGTTTGTGAAGTTCACATGGTGGTACTTTTTTCATTGATACGTCCTTGACTCGTGGAGACCACTGACACAAGGATTCAGTGCCTTAAAGCAAGGACTTGATTTTCTCACTATTGGAGAGATCAGAACAAGTGAAACTCCACTAAAACCTGGGGATATTCGTCGGCATATCCTTGGAGTGATTCAGGCTTCAATCATGACATTGTGTTTGGTTACGTACTGGGGTGTCTTCCAGCTGCGGTATATATAAGACTCAGGGTTTTCCCAGTAAAGATGTGGGACTATGATTCTCTCGTCGATGCTCCGACCTCTCGTTTTCCTTGCTGCTCTCTGCATAGCTCACGCCACCATTCTCTACGCAGGAGTTAATGAGGTGAGTTTTTAGGATCATCTAGTTCTTCACTCGCCTATTGACACCTTCCCCCGAGTCTGGAGGCGAATTTGGCGTTTTTGCGCCTGTTGACACCCCAGGATTCGGTCTTCCTGGCCGTTTTGGCGTAAATTACGCGTTCATAAATAAGGTTTGTTCGATCTGCACCCATAAGTCACCCTTGCTCATCTATGGTAATATAGTCTACTGTAGATATCTTCGTCGACCAAGAGAAAATCAATTTCTTCCGTGTCACCTTTCTCATGGAACGCATGTGTCCTCTTTCTTTTGGGCTGGGTAGCCAATTCAACGAAACAGTTAGTATTCATTGAAAGGTTTGGCATATCACAGCTTAGCGTAACTTTTTCTAGTACTTTGCTGAATATGCGGACGCGATCAATTACATCACACTCACAAAAGGGGCATACGCGTTGATTGACCCACACAATTATATGCGTTACAAGTAAGCCTCCTTTGTAACCTCTATTTTAATAGCTCACAGCTACCAGCGATCCGTCTCAACAACCTTTCTCTGGTAGCGTATGTACTTTTATTATATCGATTGACTATGTGACAATTTCTTGTTCAGGTCATAGGAGACTCTTCAGATCCCACTGCAGCCACGACCGAACAGTTCGGCGAGTTTTGGGCAGAGCTGGCGAGCCGCTTTAAGACGAATCCGAAGGTCGTGTTTGGCATCAACAATGAGCCTCACGACATGGTATCTCAATTTTTCGTCATTCCTATCGTGATTCTGATTGCTCCTTGCCTCTTCTAAGCCTACTGAACTCGTGTTAGAAAATAATCAGGCTGCCATCGATGGCATACGTTCTGTTGGAGCGGAACAGCTCATCCTTGCACCAGGCAACGGATTCACTGGTGGCCACTCTTGGACTCAAGTTACGGGAAACAATGACGCTCCTTCGAGTGACTTCATGAACATGCTCAGAGATCCTCTCAATAACTTTGCAATTGATATACATGAAGTACGTACGTTAAACCGTTAATCACGTTCATCTATATTTTCCACCGCTTTGATCATAGTATCTTGGCCAGTGATTGTTTTGCAGTTTCCTCTGCCTGCCTGACAGCTAGCTGGATTAGACGTCGATTTTTCCGGATCCCATGATAATTGCACTCAGCCAGGTATTTCCGAAATTAGTTACGATCGAACGCGACTGATGTTTAATCTATAGCACCTTCGAACCTCGCGGCTCTGACGACTTGGTTACAAGAAAACAACCTGAAGCAAGAAGCAGCTTCCTTATGATGTCGGACATAATAATTACTGACATCGGTACAGGGCCATGATCACTGAGTTTGGAGGAGGAAATAATGAGGTCTGCTTCCAGGTTCGTAAGAGTGTCTTGCCTTTATTTGAGCCTGAAAGACGTTTCCTAGATGATTGACGAGATGCTTAACTACATGGAAGAGAATGACGAATACATTGGCTGGTCGATCTGGGCTGCTGGTCCTCGTAAGTCGTACCTCATCCTTCCTAGAAGGGGTCACGAGCCACTCTACAGTTTGGGGCACCTCCTCGCCTTGCTGCGGTACAGATACAGGCAGCCTTGAGCCTGGAATGCTCAATGACAAGGGCCAACCTGAGTATGTTATCCCCTCTTCCTTCGTGGCCGGTTTTCAACTCATCTTGGAACTAGCGCTTTCAACACTGTTTGGGCTAATGCTATCCGGCCCAACATTCCAGCGGGTACGCTGTTTCCTTGCCTTGTGCACTGAGCATTCGCTGACAATATAATTTAGTTTTGAAACGGTCAGGAATATCTAGTCTTACTTAGTAAATCAAGTTAGCGAGTGGTCCGACCTTGAGAGCTTTTTCTGAATGTCGTTGAAACGTCATCCAATTGTCGTGCATTGTTGATTGAATTTCTGTTCTTTAACGTTCATTGGTACAGAAACATACATAACCGAAACCTGATCAGTAAAAGAAATCATAACTGAACGCATCTATTTGTTGCGTTGTACTTATTGGACGATGAAGAGGTGAAAAGTAAAGTACATCGGGGTTCCAAATCATCACGAATCTCACATGACTCTCACATACTTAACTATTTTGTGAGAGTGGGCAAGTCAGGTTCGGTCTGGCGGCCCCAGCACATTTCTCCCAATGGCACACGCACATATTTTCTCTAGATCTCTTTCCTTGCTGCCGCTTGAAGTCATCGAAGCGATCCTTTCTGAGATTGACCAAGTCACAGACCTGCTGTCTCTGGCGTTCACTTCGCAAGCCAACGCTAGTATCATAATCCCAAAC